>OY744539.1:91568999-91708999 GCA_963556195.1 Sepiola atlantica | reverse complement strand
TATAGCGACAAATTGTACCATGTGAGTTGAAACTATATTATGAAAACTTGGGCATTCTAATAATTCTACGTCAACTCTAATTAAGAACCTGTCAATATAACTCAAAATTTGTACTGAACCGGAGCTGCGCCTAGATGTCCAAGTCCATAGTCTATCACAGGGCTTCTCATTCCGGAATTAATTGATAAAAATCAAACTTATCGACAAAATCACAAAATGTCTTAGCATCCCAATCATTGTTAGTTCTCCTAGCCCAATTACGATCTAGGACTGCGTTCCAGTGTCCCGCTAACATGACCGTCCGAGTTGTATTCATGAACTGCTCGATCCGTCGAAAGAAAGGAGCAAGTTCAGAATGGTTATTGGGCACATAAGACACTTCGACTCATTGGGGTTTATTTTTTATGATAACATCCAGAACTTACAGCCTTCCTTCCGAATCCATGAAACAAGGGTCACACGACACACCTAAAGACTTATTTACTAGCCAGGTAACACCCCTCGAGCGAAAATCGAAGTACGCTGAGTAAACGTGAAAACGTCAAGCCAGCGCACCTAAATGGTCACCTGGAATTAAGTGGGTTTCCTGAATATAACATACATCCACTCCAAGCTACTGAAGGTCTTTAAGAACTCGAAATTTACGAGAGTCGGCCCTCAGCCCATGGACATTTATGCTTGCTAGATAGAGAGCCATTGAGATATCTTAGGGTTGGGTTCCAGAAACAAACATCAATGAGGTCAGGATGCCGACGGTTCTCCCAAAAGACTGTGTGCTCATCTGAATGCTGATTTGCCCATCATGGGAGATACCACAAACATCCAAGGAGTAAGTTAGCTTGGCTATTCTATAAAGGAAAGGGTGCAACCGAACAGGGACCCTCTCAACACAATCTTTTCTTAAACATTTTAATATCTCATTTTTTTAAATGGCCATAGGATGTGTTAAATTAAAATGATCCTCCTTTATCATTTGCCAGAGCCCATTGGCTTCTTTTGGTTTTCTTACAACTGTAAGGACTCTTGAGGCAGTAGGGAAGTTAAGGGGATCTTCAACTGACTTGTTACCCACCTCCCTAAACATGAGTAGATTTTCAGATCAGCGACTTTATAGTTTTTAACAGTCTCCCCAGTGCCTCATTAACTACACATATCTTAATTTCGGGAGAAAAACAGTTTTTTCTTCCTTTTTATAAAGGGCTTCTCTGCGTTTTTGAGATGGAGGGGGAGGTAGAGGTGGCATGTCTTTTTTCATTGGGGAGTGGGAAGGAGTAGTGTTCCTGTTTTGCATAAATGGAGAGGCGCCAGCGAGCTGTTTTGCAAGGGGAGTGCTTTGGGAGTGTTTTGTGGAGAAACAAAAGAGGGAGGCTTTGGAGAGGAGAATCTTTTTTTTTTTGTAACTGGGCTAAGAGGGAGCAGTGGTCGGTGGGGGCATAGCTTTCGGTGGAGGGGGAACGTAGTTTTGTCAGACTGGGAATAGAGGTGATTGACTTGGTTTAGGGGAGGGCTTAGGGCTTGGTTTTTGAGAGAGGGTTTTGACGGTTGACTGCGAGCTTATATTTGGGGGGGGGGATTTCGAACTTGCTGGTACTTTTTCTTGGTCATGTTTTTATTTTCAGGTTATGAACCTCTACATATTTATCCTTTTCCGGGATCCTTGGATAGCATCTCCTCTTCTTTCATTCGGTCCAGAGCTAGACAACCAGGTGTTTTTTCCCTGGACCAATATACATTCGTTTTTTGCTCTGTCTTCAATTTAGTTAGATCAGGGAGCAGTGAGGAGTCGTTATCAGATGATTATGATGGGGGTGAATTAATGGGCATCCCCACTCTTTGGGTCATTGGCACCCCTAAATGTTGGCCCACTCGTGTTTTGGTAATAGTGGGCTTTCTCAGTGGGCATTCGAAAGTGAGATGTCCTATTTCCTCACAAGCCCAACAAACAGGCCTTCTTCCGGCCACAATTATAGGAAGCTTTTCATCTCCTATTTCCATATAATATGGAATATTTTCAAATGCTGCCTTGTCTGATAATAGTTCGAATGCCCATATCTCTGAGTGTTCGTCCCATGTTACGGACGTAATGCCCCCATATTTTAGGAAGAAAGCTCCTAAATGTTCCCCGTCCATGTGGAACGGAACATTGAAAATGGACACAGCTGTCCTTCTCTTTTCCATGTACTCTATCCTAAGAATGTATTCTTGAGTGATTATCTCTGTCTGAGACAGTTTCAGACAGGTTTCTTCATTTGGAAATAAAGTGTTCCAAGTATTTTAGCCTTTGCAACGAATTATTCTTTGCGGTCTGTACCCTGCCGTTACCAATAGCTTACACATAAAGTCAGCTGAAGCTCTTATAACTTTTTTGGTCTTTTTATCAACTACAAACATTATAATGCTTCTTTTCTTAATTTCTTCCAACTTTGGGATGTCAATAAGTAGTCCTGTGTCTGTAACTAAATGAAGCCACTTTTTCGCATTCTCAATAAATTCAACAACCTTGATGTTAACTAACTGTGCCAGATAAGTATACGAATTAAAAAAAATTTTTTTTAAGTTTTGACTGTCATTCAATTTCCAATCAAATTTCGTGCAACCCACTTTCTCTCTGCCTTTCTCTCTCCAATCCAAATCGCTTCTCCTCCTTCCCAGCTGTCCTCTTCATTTATATCACCTGATATCCACATATGCAAATCAGACCACCATAAACACCTGCACCTATGAAGAGAAGCCCTTTTTTAATCTGCATACAACATGCAAAGCACCTCATTCTTTTTCCTGATGGTGAGTGTTCCTCTTTATTGTCACACTTGATAACAAACAACTTTAGGGAGCTTGCTCCATTCCGAACCTCCAGATGCAGCTTCGACTGACCCCTTCTTTTCCTCGGTAACATTCATAATGTCTGAAGGCCTCCGGTTACAAGTAGCCGTCGCCATAATAGTTATCAAACCTGATAACAGAAGTATGGTAAAAAAAAATGCATCTCCAAATGGCAATAACAATAACAGCAACAATAACAACAGCAACAATAACAATAACAGCAACAATAACAACAGCAACAATAACAGCAACAATAACAACAGCAACAATAACAGCAACAATAACAACAGAGGTAATTTCCAAAATAGTAACAAGGCAAAACAAAGCAATAAATACTTAACGCTTTCTCAATATGGGGTTCAAAAGTTGAATACAGTCCATCATACATACTACTGTTTGTAGTATATATATATACTACAGACTAGTACACTTATCAGCCTCGAGGGGAGTCAGGTATCCCATCACAACAATATGTATTATAGGTAACAGGATGTGTCACGTGGGTACATATTTATTAACTCTACCATTTAAAAGAGCAACACAACAAAACAGTACCATACTCCCAAAGAAATAAAAAACATTAAACTAATGCTATATTTATTGCTTATACCTGTTCTGGAACGTATATTCTACTAATATATATATATATATATATATATATATATATATCATTAATCTTTGTCTGGTGTATCTAAATGATTATATTTTAATTTCCGCTTATCTTTCAACGTTTTGGCAACAAAAATCAACATTTTGCCAACAAAAAGCAACAGGTTTTATCTAAAAGATTCTTCAGTTGGCAATGCTGATTATACTTCTTGTAGACGTTTGTATGACACACAAAGACAAAAAAATATTATTGCTCACTTTTTATAGCAGATCAAAGACATTCTAGATTGTTTGAAAACATGCCCAGTACCAAAAATGTATTTCTACGTAAACAAGCATTGAGTTTGCACGCTAAAATTTTATTAACTTTAGTTGAAGGGCATAACAGCTAGGAATGAAAGTCAGACCTGTGATGGCAAAACTATGACAAGTGTCTTACTTGTCACACACGAAGGTATTTTGTCCGACACTAGTGTCAGAACTGAATTTGAGATCTTATCATCCCGGCTACATAACACAAAATTACAATGTGCAGGTGAAAACAAGCTTCCTACGAAACAAGAAGCTAATATGCAGATTAGGCACAAAGAAAAACTATTCCAGAAGGTTTAATGTGAATGTCTATGAAAACAAAAAATCACATCAATCAAGTAAATCGCAGCTAACAAGCCTACAAGACGCTATGCCTCCACGTCAAAGAAAATTATTGTTTTCCTGCCAATGGATCTGCACAACCTTGATCTCAACTAGGATCTCTGCTTGAGAAATAATACCTTTCTATGATTGTTGCACCAGTGTGGATCTTCTTCAACAGCCACCAGCTACTGGAGATAATATTTCTTATATTTTACCATATCAGCGCAAACCTTAATCATTGGCATCACCAACATTAAACCAGATATGGTGAATAACAACAACATCACTACTCTGATATTTTGCCATATCGGCACTATCATCAGCATCGCAAACATTAAACCAACTACGGGAAGCAACTCATAACAACAAGCAGCTAAAACTGCTTATTCTACTAATAAAAAGATGAGATTTTTTGTAATGATGAGAGAGAGAGACCACCAGAAATGGTTACTCAGATGTAAAGCTTCTTGTAAGCAACCGTTTACTTCTAGACTTTTTTTAATGGAAATCGCTCAAGACAAGGCATGAAGCCACTTGATGTAAGGAGGTAAAAACAATACTACTTCAAGGTCAAAAACTAGCCAACGATAAGTGTTATATGGATAGATTCTGACCCAGAAAACAGCAATTATACCCCTTTGTCAGAAACATCGCTCATGGAATGTGAGGACTAAAGGACAAAATAAGGGAAGCGAGAGTTATGAGGCTGTCGAAAATAAACCCAAGTTAGTCACTTTCTACTCTCCAAGATTGGAGATTAAAATTTAATATAGCAGTTAAATCGTGTGTATCGGAAATGTGTATAGATTATAGGTTAGCTAAACAGAATTGAATGAAATTATTTATGTACAATTCTAGATTATCAACAAAAGAACACAGCAATGGTAGGTCAGGAACGTAATTCGGCCAAATATAAATCTACTGATTTGATCAAGTGTACTTTCCTGGTTTAAAACAATTCATAAGTCTGAAATAAATTTATCGAAAATGCTGTATGTAGAGCCTTTTTTATACTTTCTATATCATGTTTCTCTTCGTTTGCCATCTGTTAGTAAATGGTAAATGGCAACTGGAATGGATCCCTCGAACTCAGGGATAAGTCTCAAATCAAATTTGTGGTCTGCCATATTTATAGAGGATGGGGAATATGCCGAAACAGCTTGTTGTAAATAAAACTTGATAAGGGCACCACTTGCATCGTGACTGAATGAGAAATTATGCCTCATTTTATTCCGACCCTCATGTGTGTATTTAAGAAAACACAGCAAACAAAATAGCGATCATGTGTGTTGACAAGAAAACCAAAGACATAAAAATATGTCTATAAAATATTCATATTTTTTGCCAAATATTATTCATAGCTACAGACTCTAGCTGAAAACAAGAAAAAAAAAGGTGAGTAATGTACAACTTGAGAAAACTGTTTGTAGATAAAGGTCCTTAATCACAACCAATGTACGACTAAACATTGTGTAGGACACGTTACTATTCTAATGAATGGGATGCTGTGCCATGTGAAAGACGTGTCCTTTTGTGTAACAAGCATGTCAGTAAGTGAAACAAGTAGTGGGTCAACAGAAAAAGGAGTGACTAATCAATATTAGAGATGCACTGAGTATATCTTCAGAAGCAGATGATTTTAAACCTTTAGTAGTTACACCTGATAATTCATGGGGAGATAACTTGTCTAGAGAAGAGAGAGCGATTATTGTGCCACTACAAAGAAACATAAGACTTAAGAGGTTAAGACTTGTATTTGAAACAGCATTTGAAACCCGGAATGGGTTGAGCTGGCTCCATCCATCTTTGCCACTGAGTCTCTCATGAAGGCCGATCAAGCCTGAAGATTTTAAGTCAGCGGTTCAGTGAACTATAGCCACTTGCTGTTCCAACAGCGAACTGCATATATATATATATATATATATATATCGTGGCCCAGGTTGGGTTCCAGGTCAACTTTAACAGGTTTTTCTTTGTCCACTACATCGTTTTTTCTATCGTCACAGATCAACTCTCCTAGTTTACAGTGAAGGGCATGACCCAGCCAGCGCAGACGTCTCATGAGGATGACTTGTCGGAGGGAGTTACTTTTGCAGAGGAAACATACTGCGTTGTTTGAGAGGAAGTGCTGCCATTGAACACGTTTCCCCAAGTCTGCCACGTGAACCACTTGTATTAACCCCGGCTGCAGATTAACCCTTCCAGCAGATAGTGATCGACCCTTTTTATGTCGGACATATGTCGGACATATTGCATACCTTGTCTGTGTAGATTGACTCACTGGTTGGATTATTTTGTACCATCTAAAACCAGGTCATGCCATCACCTCAAAACTAATATCTATTTGTCGGAAACTATTCCACACATATGGCACCCCAGAAGAACTAAGCAGCGATGGTGGCCCACCTTTTAATTCCAACATATTTCAGCAGTTTCTCAAGACATGGTGTGTGAAGCACAGATAGTCCTCAGTGGCATACCTTCAATCTAATGGTCCGGCAGAGCTTGCTGTAAAAACAGCAAAGAGGATAATTGATGGCAATACAGATTTTCAGGGCCCCTTGAATAATGACAGTGTCGCCCGAGCTATCCGGCAATATTGCAACACCCCTATCCAAGGATTAGCCTATCTCCGGTACAACACTTGCTCCACCGCCAACTTCGTGACTTCATACCATCCCAACCTGCACTATATAAGCCACATGCGAAATGGATAGCTGCAGCTAGTAACCTTGAGATAAGCTTATCTCAACGCAACGCTCACTTCGAGTGGTACAACCACACAGCGCATACTATGCCCACTCCGAGAGGGAGAAAAAGTATCAATACAACATGCAAACAATCGTCGATGGGACACAACAGGTTGTGTTGTCGAAACTCTCTAACCATCAATATCGGATCTGGATTGATGGGTCAGGCAGAATTATTTTGAGAAACCGCAGATGCTTAAGAAAACTTGCAACAATTGTAATTCCATTCCCAGTACTTTGCCTGAATCTTCAAATCCAATGCCTTGGTGCCGCAAACCAGAAGACACGTGATGACATCGCCCAGGCACCAAACATCACCCAGCACTGCTAAACCAATGCCATCAAAATCCGTCTGAGCATTGTCCAGGTTACTCGCTCACAATCAACAAGGTCAAAAGGAACTCATTCTTCCCAAAATACCATTACATTCGTGGGGGGTGGGGGGGTATATAATCAAATTGACACTTACCGGCATAACAGGCTTCAATATTCCATATGCAAACATTGCTTGAATAAAGCAATATTTATATAATGAATTATCCAGTCGTAGACTGGTAGTCAATCAGAGCTCAGATAAGTCGTGAATTGAGTCGGCAGAAGGCATGACATGCAAGGTCAATTCGCACTTTGATGTCAGCTCCACCTTAACCTGTGATGATGGCGCCAAGAAATAATAAGCTCAACCTCTTTAAGAACAGACAAAAACTCAGAGGTCTACCCTAAGTTGTTGCATGTGATCAGAGGGAGTGTGCTGAAGAAGGAATAATATTTTAGATAAAAAATTGTTCTGCACGTTTTGTGCTATCAGATCATGACGAAGGGTCAGTTTCTTTTTCTTAACTTGTTTCAGTAGCAAATGAAGAGTGTAGATACACATTGCGTGATTACGAAATTGAAGTTTTAGATTTGTAATATCAGTTTCTGATGTTTGGATCTACTGCCCTTGAACCTTTTGAATTTGGACTTAGACTTGGGATCAGTACCTTTCACAGATAATTTAGTTTATAAATTTATTTTTTATCATAAGAAATAATCCAACACATGTAAATAAATTTCAAACAAAGTTTGCACTCATTTATACTCAATAAGTCCCGGGTTGAACTAATAAAACAATAACGTTTAAGCAAACTTCAACTTTATTCATCAATTCTAGGATGATAAACTGATTCTAACGCTTCTTTAACAATTCGATGCCTTTTGTGTAGAATGATTTGTCTTTGGCTTTAAAATACGCCCCAGTTTTCGATATCATTTATTCATTGAACCCAAATCTTTTTCTATGGAGCATACTTTTGAGGTCTGCAAACAGCAAGTAGTCGATGGGAGCCAGATCTGGAGAATAGGATGGGTGCAGAAGCCATGGTATTTTTTATCATGTGCGTAGCGAGTTGAAAAAAATGCGAGCAACGTGCGAAAAACGTGTTAATTGGAAAATACAAATTTTTCTTCCCTTTTCGCGTCTTCTTTGTTATTTTTTTACCATTTTTTCAATAATTTACTAAGATTGAAATTTTAACATTTTTTTTTTTTTTACTAAAGTGTCACAACTTATCAAGGCCCAAAGACCATTCGAGGATAAAGGTTAATGCATGTCAGGTGGATGGTGAGACAACATCGTGATGATTGGTAATGATGGTGGAAATTGGGCAGAATTTAATTATTTAAATAGCCGGCTCAACAAGAATGTGTCTACTTAAAAACGACCATGTTGTAGTCAGTTGGGAAGCAGCTCTGCGGTATTGTGTTCCATAGACACGTTGCTCTAGGAAAGAAACTTATTTCATGGAAGTTTTGTTTATTTTTAGGCACAGGGGGAGAGAAATGAAAATTGACAGTGGTTGTAGCTAAACGAGTTTTGTGGTAAATGTTTTACCATAGATTGAAGCTCAGTCGAGCACTTGACATGAAAATAACGATAGAGTAAAGCAAGACTCTCAACGTCTCTTGAGAAAAGAGGTAGTATAGATGAGAAAAAGATTATCACCCTCCTCAGATACGGCAACAGTACTCCATCTTAAGGCGTATTTGGCTTTTATACAGGTAGAGGATTGCGTCAGGAGTGAGATACCTTCTGGAGCGGTAGAATCATCCAACCATTTTTCCAGTAACGTTGGAAACGGATTTGATCCAAGTCTTCCATTTCAGGTCTGGAGTGAAAGTCAGTCCCAGAAGCTTGTCAAAGCAGGGGGCTTCTTCAAGACGAGAGCTAATCATTGGGGCTAAGTAGGGATCAGAGCGTAGGTGGTGAAAAGAAAGAAGCGTGGTTTTGGACGACTTAAAAGTAACCAGACACCTTTTTCGCCCATTGTACCACGTGCTCAAGGTTGGAAGAGAGAAAAGTGTTGCCATAGATGGTTGTGTTGTCTGCATAAACGTCGACGAATGATCTTAGAATGCAATTTGGGAGATCATTGATGAAGATCAAGAAGAGGGATGGGCCCAGAATGGATTCTTCAGGCATGCCAGCATTGATACTATGAACTTCGGACTTTTGCCCTGAACGATAACTTTAATAACAACATTTTTGTGATAGAATTTTTATTGAAATTTTATTTCAAGTCCAACCTAATAAAACATTTTGTCAATTAGTTCTGCCTGACAATTACACCAGTGTTAAAATGGCTTAAAACACGACAAACAATGGAAAAGAAAGAACAATGACTATCAATTAACATTTAGGACAATATGTAATTTCCCCGAAAAAATGTTGGAAAGTATTGTGCCTCTGTTTTTTTAATTTTCTTATAGTTTTGCTTTTGCTGGGTATGGGGTATCCTACCAGATGACAGACATTTACCGGCTATTTCAGAGATTCCAGCCAGGAGATCTTTTCAGGATTCTAACCGTCCCTTTCAGTACAATTGCTTGGATCTCTCTTGCACTTAGTTCACTGTGTATATTCGCGAGGTAGTTTTTTTAAATTCTTTTTCATGAGCCAAATAGCTTCTATAATTACTGGAATGATGGAGATCTTCCTAAGATTCCAGTTTCTTTTTATGTCGTACATAAGACCTTCGTATTTAGTTATCTTCTCTCTCTCAGTTCTGTTTAAGCCAGCATCATTAGCGCCACTGACTTCAACTAGGGTTGCTACTTTTTCCCTCTTGTCGCATGTCAGTGTCAGGTTTAACAGCTCCATTTTCTAGGTATGTAGCTGTATGTATTGCATAGTCATAGTGGATGGTGTACGACTTATTTCCAACAGGACTTGCTGTGTAAGTGGATATTCAATTTTTTACAGATGGTCTAGTGGAGATATTTACACACTCCATTGTGTCGCATTGTATAGTAGCCGTCCCCCAGCAGAACCTTACAACTGGATGTCAGGTGGTTCACTCACCACTTCTGTGGTACAGAACCTGCATTCTTCTTAAAAGCATTGGTCATCAAGTCTTGATCTTGGGCAGTCATTATCATCCTCTCCTGATCATAGTGGAGCGATTCTCTTTTGAGCCAGTCTACAGAGCCTTCCTTATCTATATATTCCTAGGATAGTTCTTCCAGAAAATATTTGGCACGTTGTTGGTTGGCCCATTCTTCCAGTTTTCTACTATTTCTGGCGGCTCTTTTGGGTTATTTCCGGGGCATGCTTGTTTGCAGTTTCTGTCTCATTTGTGAGACAGTCTTGTCCAAAATGTTTGGCAAGTTTTGTGATGTTGTTGTATATTTAAACTGAAAGTTTAATCGAAGGTGAATAAATCAGCATTTATCATTATCGAACTTTGTAGTATTGTTGTTACATTTGTTGCTTTCTTGCAGCTGTTGCCGATGATGGTTGGGTTTCACCTAGCATGGTAGTGTAGCCATAGTATTTTCATTGCTGTTATTAAAAAGAAAAAGTAAATGTAGCTGGTCTTTTTCATAGTTTCAAATTGGTGATGGAAAAATAGTTGCTTATTATTTGGATGTTTTTGATAGCGTGAAAATACTGGTTAAGTGTGTCATAACTTTGTGTGATAGTATAGGCATCTGGGATCAACCAGTCTCATTTTCACTCCAAACCGGTGTTTTTATAGACAACTTTATAGAAAGTTCTAGATTTGACCGTTACATTGCGTGCATGCATTTGATTGGTCAATCTGTGGATAGGTGGTTAAGTCATGCATGTACACTTCATTTGACTCCTCTAGGTGAGAGAGAACTCCAGTAGATAGAGATATCATTTAAGTAATAAGTGTATACCGAAACCAGCATCAGAAACAAATTAATATTTTGTGGATAACTGAACAAATATTTAAACGGTACATAGAAATCTTCTCTCTTTTTCACTCGTTTTCTCTTTCGCTCTTCTCTTTCTTTCTCTTGCACTATTCTCTTTCTCACTTCAACATGACACAAGATATTAAGAATAATTTTTTCAGTGTCCTCATATCACCATCACATAATGTACAGGGTGACCCCCCCCCCCAAAAAAAAAATGGCACCCATGGAAGCGTTAATAAAATTCACGATTTTTTCTGCAATCCAACCATTTTTGGTACAAATAAACTTTACTCCTGGCTTGTCCACCAAGTTTCAATTCAATATATTGGCGAAAGATTAGCACAGAGCTAGAGCCATGTGAAAACGAATTATGAAACAAGGGAGGGGTTTATGTACAGAGGTAATCATCCAAAGATCAACGACCATGATGCATCCAGTGCTGCCTTGAACTGCTTAGACGTCTGCAGGCTGACCACAGCGCCCGGCAGCTTGTTCCACGGCCCAGCAACTGAAAAAGAAGCCTTCAAACTATTCAGACGAAATCGTCATTTGTAAAAGTCCATGAGTTTCCACAAAGCCATCTCTGAAGGTCCGGTGTGAAGAAGAAGTCACAAGGCACATTATATTTGCTGCACATGATGTTAAAGGCAAGGATAAGGTCACCATGCAACCATCTACGCTACAACGAGTACAGGTTGAAGGCCCCTAGTCATTCATCTCAGTAATGAATGCCTAACAATCTTTGTTTTATCACCATTCAAATGGGCATGTCTGCGTTGATCAATACTGAAGACTACCTCATGGTTGTTAAAAGGTCATGGGAAGACAAAGATGTGACGAATGGGCAACTCCCCATATTTCAAATAACTCATTGGAATGACTGTAGGGACACTTTGGTGATCGTCTCATCAGTAGGTGCCGTGACCCTGAATAGACTTCACATTTATCCAGATTTTTATTTGTGGAATTGTCTCAAAGATAATGTCTATTAAAACAATCTACAGGCTATTTCTGAACTGAAGAGAACCATCAGATCCAATTCAGGACAGTGCCAAGAGAGTAATGTATCAGGTACCATTTTGGCGAGGTGGCTAGGAAGTAGATATATTTTCTGCTTTGCACTTATAAAGACCACCCAAATTGCAGCAAATTCTCCTTTTTTTTTAAATTTATTTCAACCAATCCCCCTCCCCCCCTACAGAGGACATGTGGTCCATTCTCTTCCATCATTCAACTATTTGTCAGTTAGGCACATAATTTTCTCTTTACAATATGTTAATTTTAATTAATGTATCATTAATGTTGTGGGGGTCAAGCAATCTGTTAAGAAAAATTCAAAATGACAGTTTAAACAATGATCCAAGTTTCAAGTCAAATATCAAAAGTCTTGTGATGGCAGTTGAAGGCAGAATTTATTTACTTCCTCAGGAGGTTAGATTCAAGGTCAGATTTGGATTGAAAAGCCAGCGTGCTAGAAGAAATGCACTCTGACCTACAAAAAATGTCTAAACAGCTCCATAGGTATTTCCTGGTTGAGGCGTCTAAGGTGATTAGCAATAAACTAACCCCCCTTCTCAAAGAGAAAAGGGGTAAAGCCTGTACAGAAGCATACCTCAGCCAGACAGAAGCAAGATCACCTACTCAAAAGATGGCCCGGATCCTGTCGGACTGATTGCTGAAGACGTATCCTTAATTAGTATATATAACACCTAGTCAGTAATAAAAACTTTTGGCTGATATACTTTTATGAACATAGGCTCCCCCCCCCTCTCTTCTCACACAATTGCAACTGCTATGCTCGAGAGACTGCCCACATAAGGAAGCGGATAATCACTAGTAAAGGGAGAGAATGCACAAAAATAAAAAACGGTTTTAGTCTAAATAAATAAGTGACAACTGATAAACGTGACATTCGTTTGTTTTGAATAAATATTGTAGATGAAGTTCAAAATATCCATGAAATGTGATATTCGTTGTGTTTACGAAACGACCGGTTGGTTTGTTGAAAATTCAACCGGAAGTAAGAAAACATTTTTTTAAATGGTGTTAAGGTGAACTGTTTTAGTCTATCATTTTGGGATGCCTTTCATACCAAAGTGTAATAAACTAAAAAAATTTTTTAAATGGGGTTAAGGTGAAAGTGAACTGTTTTAGTCTATCATTTTGGGATGCCTTTCATATCAAAGTAATAAACTAAAAAAAATGTTTAAATGGTGTTAAGGTGAAAGTGAACTGATTTAGTCTATCATTTTGGGATGCCTTTCATATCAAAGTGTAATAAACTAAAAAAAATGTTTAAATGGTGTTAAGGTGAAAGTGAACTGTTTTAGTCTATCATTTTGGGATGCCTTTCATATCAAAGTAATAAACTAAAAAAAAATGTTTAAATGGTGTTAAGGTGAAAGTGAACTGTTTTAGTCTATCAGTTTGGGATGCCTTTCATATCAAAGTGTAATAAACTAAAAAAAATGTTTAAATGGTGTTAAGGTGAAAGTGAACTGTTTTAGTCTATCATTTTTGGGATGCCTTTCATATCAAAGTATAATAAACTAAAAAAAATGTTTAAATGGTGTTAAGGTGAAAGTGAATTGTTTTAGTCTATCATTTTGGGATGCCTTTCATATCAAAGTAATAAACTAAAAAAAAATGTTTAAATGGTGTTAAGGTGAAAGTGAACTCGTTTAGTCTATCATTTTGGGATGCCTTTCATATCAAAGTGTAATAATCTAAAAAAAAAATGTTTAAATGGTGTTAAGGTAAAAGTGAACTGTTTTAGTCTATCATTTTGGGATGCCTTTCATATCAAAGTGTAATAAACTAAAAAAAATGTTTAAATGGTGTTAAGGTGAAAGTGAACTGTTTTAGTCTATCATTTTGGGATGCCTTTTATATCAAAGTGTAATAAACTAAAATAAATGTTTAAATGGTGTTAAGGTGAAAGTGAACTGTTTTAGTCTATCATTTTGGGATGCCTTTCATATCAAAGTGTAATAAACTAAAAAAAATGTTCAAATGGTTTTAAGGTGAAAGTGAACTGTTTTAGTCTATCATTTTGGGATGCCTTTCATATCAAAGTAATAAACTAAAAAAAATGTTTAAATGGTGTTAAGGTGAAAGTGAATTGTTTTAGTCTATCATTTTGGGATGCCTTTCATATCAAAGTGTAATAAACTAAAAAAAAATGTTTAAATGGTGTTAAGGTGAAAGTGAACTGTTTTAGTCTATCATTTTGGGATGCATTTCATATCAAAGTGTAATAAACTAAAAAAATGTTTAA
Source organism: Sepiola atlantica (assembly GCA_963556195.1). Lineage (NCBI taxonomy): Eukaryota > Metazoa > Mollusca > Cephalopoda > Sepiida > Sepiolidae > Sepiola > Sepiola atlantica. The sequence continues at coordinate 91,694,701 of OY744539.1, read as the reverse complement.
ATGGGGTTAAGGTGAAAGTGAACTGTTTTAGTCTATCATTTTGGGATGCCTTTCATATCAAAGTGTAATAAACTAAAAAAAATGTTTAAATGGTGTTACGGTGAAAGTGAACTGTTTTAGTCTATCATTTTGGGATGCCTTTCATATCAAAGTGTAATAAACTAAAAAATCCTAAAAAATAAAATGGCACAAAATATATCTGGAATTGTTGACAATGTATCTTATATTTTAGGACGCGTAGCTTTTGATGGAATTTTTATTTTTAGCGTTCATAAAAAAAGTGTGAATTTATTATTTGTCAATAATTGTTTGCTACTTTGTAATATAATTAAATTTGGTTAATAATTAATAATTAAACTATTTTAAAAATGTCTTCAAAATAAATAAAACATTGCAATTATAAAAAAAGGTTTATTTGATTATTTGTTAAAAAGATTTTTCAAAATTTTTTTTAATTGAAAAATTTCCAATTATAGCAAAGTTTGATTTTATTATTTGTTAATAATTAAACAAATTGTTGAAAACAATTTATTTAATTATTATTATTATTATTATTATTAATTTTATTATTTGTTAATAATTAAACCAACTGTTTGAAAACAATTTATTTGTTAATAATTAAACAAATTGTTGAAAACAATTTATTTGTTAATAATTAAACAAATTGTTGAAAACAATTTGTTTGCAAAAAAAAAAAAAATCCTACCTAAAATATAATTGGGGATTTTTTTTGTATTAACACCGGTTTGTAATTTCTGATTTCAGATACAGCAGCCATGTTGAAGTGGATATTTTATATTTTACCTGTAAAGTTAAGTAAGAAAAAAAGTTTGAAATAATCCAACTGGCACATTTTTAACAATTCCAGATATACAAACCTGTGGGATAAGAATAGACTTCCGATGAATGGAGCTACAACGATAGTCTAAAACTCGAGGTATTCCTGTTCGGACAAAACTACCAAAACGCTCTCCTAATTATACAAATTTCTTTCTCATCTGCCCACATCCACTACCAGTTTCCTTCTGCCTCACTGTTGCGATTCATAAAGCAATTACGATAGTTATCGTAGATGCTATATTGGATGACTATGTAACAAACCGAAACATCTAATATGCAGCTGATCTAGAAATTGACCTGGGTTCGGTTGTGTATTATGGGTACAAAATTGCTTGTTTCGTTTAATCCTGCTAGGACTCGACTCATGTCTTTCAATCGTAGGTGTGTCCCTTTTCTTCCTGAGATTCACATGGATGGCTCTGCTTTTGAGGGCAAATCAACTCTAAAACTTCTTGGTCTTTCTCTCTCATCAAATCTGTTTTGGAGTTCAGACATTACTCTTTCTGCTTCTTGTAAAGTCAGTTCTCTATTGCTCCAAACACTTCCTTATGTTATTCTCTATCTCTACAAATCTAATATCAGACCTTGTATGGAGTACTGTTGTCATATTTGGGTTGGGTAATCTCTGTCCCATTTAAAAGGTTCTTGATAAAGTGCAGAAACGTATCTGTAATTTGATTAGCCCCACCCTTTCTTCTCTGCATCCCCTCTCACACAGGTGTGATGTTGCTAGCTTCAGTCTTTTCTATAAATACTATTATGACATGTGTTCTTCAGAATTGTTTGGTCTATTCCCTGCTTCCTTTGGTTCAGCTCGTTTGATTTGTTGGTCTAGGGGGTCTCCATCAATTCGCTGTTTTGATACCTCATTATAATACAGCTTCCTATTCTAGTAGCTTCTTTCCAAGAACAGCAGGTTTGTGGAACTCTCTTCCTGCTGACTGTTTCCTCCTACCTATAGCCTTTGTATTTTCAAAACTACGGTCAAAAGGCATCTCCTGTATTTGAAATAATCATCTTTCTTCTTGTTAGTCCTTACATCAAGTGACTTCATGCCTTGTCTGGAGCGATTTCCATTAAAAAAAAAATTTTTTATTTTAAAATTAAAAAATCATCACCGGAATGAAAAAAAAGTACTAAAACTACCAAAACGCCCTCCCAACTGCATAAATCTCTTTCTCGTCTGTTCACGTTCATCTTGCTTTTTCGTTTATCTCACTGTCGTCATATCTCGTCTTTTAAAACAGGTCAGTGTCAACACATGCAAATTACTAACACTTACAAAACCCACAACTCTCAGCATGCAGCTTTTCCTTTTTGCAAATGGCCATTATACGAGCAAGACATCAGGGTACTTCGAATTCGCTAAGTGTTCATCTGTATCGTCGTATAAGGATCCCAAATTCTGTGTTGGACTTGTTTGTTAGCCCCATAACCACGTCGGCATAGGTCATGTCTGATTTTCGGACTATTTGCTTGATAAAATCTTTTTACTGTGCTTTGAACATTATTGTTCGTTTCTTTTAAGTGAGTTTGACTGTTTTTGCTGGACATTTCTTCTGTTTAACTTTTTATGCCTAACGATTTAAAAATGTTTATCGTCTATGTGCCATTTTTCTGAAATCTTCAGATTGCCTTTGAAGGTATCTTATTTTCTACTTTCTGATGAAGGGGGACGTTGGAGTAAGTAGCGTAGATTACTTGTGTTTACTATCGACTCCTCTAGAAACATTTGTACGGTTATTTTGTTTTAAAATTGTTATTAAATCATGGAATGATATAATCTTGAATTTAATAATTTGTATATAATATATATATATATATATATATATGAAACTTTTTATACTTCGGCTGCATTCTTTTATTAATTTGATTGATTGAAGAGAAGTAAAAGTTTCTGTTTATTAATTTTTACACATGTCAGAAGTAAACACAGGCTGCTTACTCCAACATTCCCATCATCAGAAAGTCGGCCAAAAAAAGACACATCCGTAACTCAACTTTCTGATGAAGGGGGTGTTGGAGTAAGCAGCCTCAATTACCTGTGTTTACTCCCGAATCCTCTAGAAACATGTATAAAAGTTATTTTGTTCTGAAATTGTTATCAAATCAGAGAATAATATAATCTTAAATTTAATACTTTCTATTAAGCATTTTAAATTTTAAATATTGATGTTCTTTGTTACATGCAAAAAACAAAAACTTTCTTTTTAATCACTCAGTAATTTAATTCTCTTTCCGTTGCCAACATTCATTTCAGTTTTCCTTGTTAATAAAGACGAGGAATTATTTTTTTTATTCCCTCCTGTTTTTAAACTTTATGCTGACTCTGCATTGTTCTTAATCTGTTACGTTGCTTGGTGGAGCCCCCCCCCCCTCCCCCCTCACGAAACGTACAGAAAGCCAAAAGGTCGACCAGCCTTTAACTTAAACTTTGACAGACCAATGAATCAAGAGCTACATGTCTTTAAAGGACAGCGCCTTCAACACCGTTTATCGCAATGAGGATCGAGCTTACAACGAAAACCAACTAGAACTGAGCGTCAAGTTAGTCATTGAACTAATTGACTGAACAGGTGAAATACGCTTGCTTATATCAAGCTCAAAAGGCCATTGATTGGTCAGCATACATAACCAGAAACGACTCACTTTGTTGGATCAAATGTATGTCTATAATAGTAATTGAACTAACAATATTTATTTTCAACGAATTTTATTTACAAAAGTAAAATAATTTAAAAAATGTGGCACACAGACTAAAAAGGGGTAGGGGAAGGTTCGGCCAATTACTAACTAATGTTGACTATTCTAACTTAGCTAATTTCATTTATGACCACCATTCACCAAAATACCTCATACTCACATTCACCATAAGAATTTATACATACCATGGCTTCCCTACTTAAAACCCATATTTATATAACATATTCAATGGGGAGTTTTGGCTATAAATTTTTTATATACAGGGTGATTCATAAGTAACTTCACTTAGCTATTTAAAATGATTACCATATGAAGCACACACATACTATGAACTTTTGATAATTGTTATCTTACTCTCTAATTACTATTATTTGTTATTTTGAATTTGTTCGTTTATATATTTGTTTCTATATATATTTATTTCATAATCAATCAAATATGCTACAAAGAGTCGTAAATTCCTTGCAAAAAAAAAAAATAGAGCTATGCATACAGAACGAAGGTGGAAATTTTGAAAATTTGCTGTAATTTTAAACTCCCATCTATGAATTTGTTGAATAAACTTTCTGTTTTGTATTACCATATTTTTTAACTTTAGAATTTCAAAAATAAATAGCTAAGTAACTTATGAATCACCCTGTACAATTTACAATAAATAGTGGAATATTTACAATTCTTAAAAGTCATTTTATGTTAGTAAAAAGACCCCCCATTTCTAGATATGTGTCAGATAGCAGATTTGCCAGTCGAAAAAGGTGATGCAGGCCCCCACGCTTTATTAACAACCACACCCCCTTCGAAAATTTCAAAATGTGACCTGCACATCTGATTAATTCAACTAATGCTGTCACCTAATCGGGGACAGCATTATAAAAAAAAAATACTTTAAAAAAACTGACTGAATAGATGAAATATGCCTGCTTCAAGCTCAAAATGTCATTGATTAGTCAGCAAAATTAATCATTTGTATAACTGGATGCAGCTCACTTCATTGCCCTTTCGATCGCAGACATAGCACACAAGTTTGACTGGGTGTAGGTGTAGCGGTCGGACATAGGACCTATTTCTTCTTGTCCCCTGTAGGCAGTTTGGTCATACACTGACCAATCGGCTTACAGGGCGTATGATTTTCAAGCTGTCCCCAAACGAACTACTTGGACAGTTTAGTCTAGGGATGAGATCGGCAGAGAGAAACAAGACGCGATCGAGGAAACATCATCTCTCTCCTGCCCTTCCCCCTGTGTCGTTCCAGCAGCAGCCGTCTCCACTGGGAATGTATTTGCTGACAACCCGGCAGCCTCTTTTCTTCACTGGGACACAGTTCCAACCCTCTGTTAAATAAACCCTTTTTTGTTCCCTGTTACTCATGGGGAATTTTTGGCCTTTTGGCTAAGATCAAAGTGTAGTATCTGTTCCGATGGATACTGCACCCCATAGACTGGTATTGTCTTGGCCTTCGGGGCTTGATTTACGCCGGTCTATGGGTCTGTCCTGTGCAGTTCTAGGAGGTCCACCCTCCCAGGCTTCGCCTCCCCTCTTTGGGGAGGAGTAAGTTTATTGCTTACTGCCTGAGGCACCCCTACCGGGGAATGCCGACAGGGCTGCCCAGGCAATTTTTAAATCCCACTTTCCCGACCCGACCTTGGGTCACATCTTACATGTGGGAGTAAGATAAAAACTGGCCTTGTGCCTAACTCCTGGAGAGGAGTAAATCAATACTCAGTTGTTCGTTCAATTCATTTCGTGCGATAAATGTAAGGAAGGGACCAACACCCCCTTCAATTACATAGGCAGCCATTATTACCGGGAGGAGGAGGGGGACAATTAATTTTTCGCATCAGCTCCACTACCAACTTGTCTTCAAAAACCACAGTATTGCCAATCTTGCTTCTAAATAAAAATATTTTCAAACAAAGAAATGTTCAATAAGCTAAACAAAAACAAAAAATTAAATTCCAAATATTTTTGATAATTTAATTTCTCAGAAGTAAAATTTTAATTATCATCTTCAATCTTTAATTCCTTTTCAAAAAAAAAAAAAAAATGAAAGCAAAACTCCTTATCCTTATATCTATTTAAAAAAAAAAACTACTGCTTATAGATAAAAACATTTTCAAACAAAGTTCAGTAAGCTTAAAAATAATTCAATTCTAAATATTTGTAATAATTTAATTTATCAGAAGTAAAAAATTTAATTACCCTCTTCAATCTTCAATTTTTCCCAAAGAAAAAAAAATGAAAGCAAAAATACCTATATATAAAAAACAAGCTTCTGCTTCTACACAGGCAATACCAATCTCTCATTAAGAGCATTGGAATAGTTCCCCTAACTTTCCCCATACTTCCTGGAACTTCACTCAAGCAATACACGAAGCATTATCCCCATAATCTATTCCCCTGAACCAAAAAACTGAAGCATAAAAGGCTGCATAAGGTTTAATGTTTAAAAGAAAAACGAAAAAACAATAGAAGAATCAAAAAGAAGAAAAGAAAATTGCCTACGTTCAAACTGTTAAATAAAAACATTGGCTGCGTTTCATAATTTTGTATAAATGTTTAGGTCAAATGATGATGGAAACTTATCGGCTGGTCTTATATATGTATAAACATACGTACTAAACTTTGCTTAGTAAAGAACAAAGCCAAATTTGGAGCGTATAGAAAGTAAATCTGGGGTAGAAAGATTGCATTACTCCACTTGGTTGTGTACCAAGTTTACAATACTGACCAACCAGAAAGTATGACTCAGTCTTAGACTAAATTTGCACAAGTTAAAGAGGGGGGGGGGGGGGGAATCCAACAGGGGTTTTAGATTAATAAAGATTTAAAAAAAAAAAAATTAGTTCTGTTTCTGTAAAACTAGTGAAATATCAAATAGTTTGATTTCGTATCCATTGGCAAAAAAAAAATAAAATAAATAAATTAACAGATTTCCATGGAACTGTTTCCCTACAGACTGCATCATGGTCATCTTCAAATCTAATTTCAACAAATACTTGGTGCTTATATATAGAAATACACAGGTGAAATATGGCAGTTCAAAATACATTAACAGGAAAACTCTTTGATATATGTACGTATCAGGCAAAAGTGGGTATTTATTTACCCTCTCCAGGAGTTAGGCACAAGGCCAGTTTTATCTTACTCCCACAAGTAAGATGTGACCCAAGGTCGGGTCGGGAAAGTGGGGTTTGAAAAGCCAGCGCCCGAGAGGTGAGTACTCTGGCCATTAAAAATTGCCAGGGCAGCCCCGTCGGCATTCCCCGGTAGGGGCGCCTCAGGCAGTAAGCAATAAACTTACTCCTCCTCAAAGAGGGGAGGCGAAGCCTGGGGGGGGGGGGACCTCCTAGAACTGCACAGGACAGACCCATAGACAGGCGTAAATCAAGCCCCGAAAGCAAAGACAATACCAGTCTATGGGGTGCAGTATCCATCGGAACAGATACTACACTTTGATCTTAGCCAAAAGGCCAAGAACGTTAGGCAAAAGTGGGTATCTACACAAAAAATTAGGGAGAATTATCGAGTAGAATTTTAATTAAAAATATAAATCAGTGGTATCGTATATTTTCGATTCTCCATTGATTCACCATTGGCACGAGTGCAAAAGGAAGAACAGGGGAGATAAGTCAGTAAAATGTGCTTGTGTCAATGGAGTATCGGAAATATACAATAAAACTGATTTATATTTTTAATTAAAATTCTACTTTTGCCCGATACGTAAGTATATCAAAGATTTTTCTTGTTAATTTATTGTGAACTGCCATATTCCACCTGCATATTTCTATATATATAAGCACCAAAACTTCTTGTCATAAACCGTCCTCATAAGTAATCAAATTTTCTTCATTCCATTCATCACTTTTAATCCTCTCATAATATTCTTCATCATTCAACTGACAATCTATCCATTAACCCTTATCCTCGAGTGGCTTTTAGCCTTGATAAGTGATGACTCATTAGTAAAACAAAAAATCATATACAATTGAAGACAGAATTATTAGCACCCCTTCCCACCACCAATTACAATGTAATTCTGTAAGTAGATTTGTATAATTTGGACAACTGTTCTCATCTTGGATGTTATCTTTGCAATGTTTCGGCTGATCTAACTTCTGAGTCCGACCTCAAGTGCGTCTCGTTGAACTCAGAAATCTGTATGGAATTTCAAATCGAACTCTTTATTACATTCACGAGGGTAGCTTGTTCTAGTTCTGTCAGCCATGACCGGGTAGATGTCTTAAGTAATTCATAATTGTATTCTTAGCATCACCTTCAACCTCTAGTCCAGGGGCGGTCAACCTTTTCAGAGTGAGGGCCAGATGAGACTTCTGGAAGGAGATCGCGGGCCGGAGTGAAACACGAAATCTCAGAATTACTATATTTTGTTTACATGAATAAATTGAACAAAAATTGCATTGAACACTCTACAAATCTGATATTTTTTTCTCAAGAGACTTCTGTATGTGATGTTATAAAAGGTGCCGACGAAGAGCCATTTTGGAATCATAAAAAATAATGACGCGGGAATTAGCAAGTTGATCCAGCATTCGTTTTGACACATCTCACATAGGTTCTATGGTGCATGCCCTTTCCTCGTCTCTCGTTTCCTCTTTGCCTCTCTCTTTCTCTTTTTCTATTTTCATTTCAGGCCAAGGATTTGAAATTAATAGTTAAAGAAAAATGAAATATACATGCATCATCGCTCGCTGATATTTATACATTTTTATCCCACTGTAAATCTTAATTGAAACCTACTTTTACGTCTATGTCACAAAGTGATATGAGTTTTACTGGGATGTCCGCAGGCCAGATTGCAATAATAAAGCATAGCAGGGTGGCGGGCCGGATGCTAAGCTTTCGCGGGTCGGATATGGCCCGCGGGGCAGAGGTTGCCCGCCCCTGCTCTAGAAGAACTGATTATTAGTTATATCTGTTGCACCACAGGCCCTTGGTTCTAAGTGGATTAAATAAAGGGTTCTGTTCGAAATTCCGTATAAGTTTCAGAGTTCGACAAGACACACCTAAAGAAGGTCGGAGGTTACATCGGCCGAAACGCTATGAAAATAACATCCAAGATGAGAACAGTAATCCAAATAATCCAAATTATCAATCCGAATCTCAAACAATCCGAAACAGAATCTCTAAGTACAATTTAAAAATAAAAAAATACTGTTAAAATATATTTTTTGTTAAACAACAAAAAAGATATTTTAACAGTCTTTTTTTAGAAGGAATTCTGCTAAATGTTGATGTTCTTTGAAATAATTTTATTATTTTGGATAAATACAAATAAATGTAAAAAGAAGATTTTATATTTTATAGAAGTTTTGATAATTTTTATTTAGATTATTCGGACAACTTATTCGGAATAACACCTAACTTGGTGCCAGCAAAATGCCTCTGTTACTAAAAATAGAATTTTCTAGCAGAGCAACCTATGATTCAAGAGAATGCAATTCACCCAGCAGTTTGACACCAGTTCTTTGTTAAAATGAAATTCTTACCCTCCTCTTTTAGCTCTTCACATTTTCATCTCCGATCTCTCTCTTACAAAAACACATCTTGGATCTCTGGTCACCTGACTTCCTTCCCAAAAAGGAAGATAGAATTATTTGAGAATCAATTCTGGACATAGCGTTGCATATCAGAATTCCCAACAGAAAAAATATGCAGGTAAACGCATATTTCATTTCACTTAACATTTTTTTATGTTAACTTTTTATGCTCATTTGCATAAGTTGACTCGTCATCGCACAAGAATAACAATATTCTATCTTATAAGCGAAACGCTCTGGGTTCAATCCCCAATAGACGACACACAGCCCGACCCTCACACTTTTTCCTCATGGACTCGTATGATAGCTGCTACACAAAGTTCACTGAACTTTTGCATTCCACAAATTAATGGCTAATAAACCTTTTCACATTTAAATATATAAATTCCTCACAAGGAATTTTTATGACGTTTGCTAGTTAGCATTTCTTCGAACTTCGACTTGAAACCGCAAATTCTGCATAAATATACCTTTCATTCACTTTATTCATTTTTTTGTATATCAATTCACATTCACTGTTTATCTTATTATATTTAACTAAATTAATTCCCTGAACAGAACAGTTTTACACTACTTTTATTTATTTATATCAAAGGTCACCGCTTATCAAGGCCCAAAGGCTACTCGAGGATAGGGGTTAGTTTGACTCGAGGATAGGGATTAAAGAGTTTGACTGGTGGATGATGGGACAACATTGCGTTTACGATGGTTGTAGCAGAGCAGAAATTGATTATTTATGAGGACGGTTTAACAAGAACTTGTTTAAATTGGATTTGAAGACGACCATATTGTAGTCGGCAGGGAAGCAGGCTCGCGGCACTGTGTTCCACAGACGGGCAGTTCTAGGAAAGAAGCTCTGCCCATGGAAGTTTTATTTCGACTTGGACATGCAAAGGGAGAAAAGGGAAATCATTGACAGTGGTAGTAGCTAGGCGGGTTCTTATTGTGAATGTTTTACAAAGGGGGGGGGGGGGGGGGCTATAAAAATATTTATATATAGAATTGATACTTAGGGCTCAACTGTACGACCAGTTGAGCAGCAACATAAGTAATACCTCAATTAATCAAAAAGCCAGTATATAAGGAAGCTGGACTGCTCCACTATGCCAAGTTGGGCAAGTCTATTATATGAATTCTGATTGGCTGCCAGTCTGAGAGTGAATAAATCTATATATAAATATTGCTTCATTAAAGCAACATTTGCCTATAGGATATTGGAGCCGGTAAGTGTTAATTTGATTCTATAGGAACCATAGATTTGAGTTCAGTCGAGCACCTACCATGAAAATAACGGAAGAGCAAAAAAAGACTAGCAACATCTCTTCTGTGAGAGAGTGACTGTAGGGAAGAGAAGAGGACATCCCCCACTAGATTTCGAAGTCGGTTTTGGTCTCACTCAAAGCAGAAAAGGGTGCTCTGAGCAGCACCTCTTCATATGTGACAGCAGTACTCCATCTTAGGATGTATTTGACTCTTGTACAGGTAGAGGATGGCATCGCGCATGAGATACCTTCTGGAGCAGTAGAATGATTCAACCATTTTTCCAGCGGTCTTGGCAACAGATTTGATGTAAGTTCCATTTCAAGTCTGAAGGAGCTTATCAAAGCAGTGGGCTTCCTCAGGGGGAGAGCCGTTCATCTCAACTGGAACAAAGTGGGGATCGGAGCGTTATGTAGATTAAAATCAAGATATAATGCTACTAAATCTTATGTCTAGAATCCTTATTCCATGTTTTATCAAAATCGATTACATGATTTTGGTTCTAGAAATGTCTCAAATTTAATGCTTAAGCTTAATAGGTTACGAAACTGAAATTCAGGGAATCTCGTTTAATTGGTGTCTGATGACTATGGATCATGCAAATCTGATATATTCAAATTTACAAATGGGAGGTTGTGCCCATATTATGCTCCTAAAAACCCTTTAAAATACTCCAATGAAACAATGTTTGGGAATATTTATTGTTTTTTTTTTTTTGTTTTTTTTTTTTTACATGGTTCACCCCAAACAAGGCAGGACGCCACTGTAAACGTAAGGGGCTACTGAGAAAAAAGGAAAAGGGGGGGAAGGATTGGTGGTTCAGCTTAAATTGGGATCTGAGCAGCGAGATGTCTGTTTACATTAGTTTTAAATTTCTGCATGTCAGTACTGTCGGGGAAACAGGGGGCAGGGAGGGAGTTCCAGAGGCCAGCAGCACGAGGAAAGAAGCTATTTGAGTAGAATGCTCTCCGGCATCTGGGGACCTCCACAGTGAATGAATGAGATTTAGCAGAATGTCGAGTTAGTCTAGTGAATTTACGTCGAGGGGGCACCAGAGCAGCACACTCATCGGAGCATAATCCATTGAAGTATTTGTAAAACAAACACAAGGATGCTACATTGCGGCGATGGGACAGGGGCTGGAGCTTAGCTGACAGTGAGGGACCTATTAGGTTGACTACTCTTTTTTGGACTTTGTCAAGGAGGGAGAGACTAGTAGATGATGCACCAGCCCAGATGTGGCAACAATACTCCATGCATGGGCGAATGGTGGCTTTGTAGAGATACAGGATAATGTCAGGTGTAAGGAGTCCACTAGCACGGTAGAGGGAGCCAACCTTCTTTGCGGCAGCCTTGGCAATGTCTTCAATGTATGTGTTCCAATTCATGTTACCTGTGAAGGTTAGGCCAAGGAGTTTGAATGATGAACTCTCAGGTAGGGTGTTATTTGCCATGGCAATCGGTGGTTGGAGAGGCTTCTTGTAGTTGTTGAAGGAAAGGAGCTTTGTCTTTGCGGCATTAAAAGTCACCAACCATTTATGGCCCCAATCCACTACAGCCTGGAGGTCATCTTCTAAGGATGCAGCCATTGCCTCAGATATGATCGCGTCCGTTTTGCCAACATGGCGAGAGTAAAGCGTGGTGTCGTCAGCAAATAAACCGATCTCAGACACTATGTCATCAGGGAGATCGTTTATATAGATCAGGAACAACAAAGGTCCAAGAATAGATCCCTGGGGCACACCAGCATTTATGTCATGTTGCTTAGATGAACGGCCATCGAGGACAACCTGGATTTTTCTTTTGTTTAGGAAGGATCTAATTATATTAAGTAGTTGCCCAGTAATACCGTATGAGCATATTTTCAGGAGAAGCCCTTTATGCCATACCTTGTCAAAGGCCTTGGATATATCAAGCGCTACTGCCCTAGCTTCACCTGCCTTGTCGAGAGTATGATACATGCGTTCAGAGATGACCGTTAGGATGTCTGCAGTAGATCGTGCTTGTCTAAACCCATACTGGCGGTCGGATAGAAGTTTAGCATTAACTAAGTGACGTACTATCGCTAGATTGATTAAGGACTCAAAGATTTTGGCAAAGATTGGCAGTAGACTGATTGGGCGGTAGTTCTGAGGGTCGGTTCTATTCCCAGTACTCTTGTAGACTGGTACCACAGAGGCAATTTTCCAGCTATCGGGGAAGCAAGATTCGGCTAGGCATTTGTTGTAGAGTTTGGAGAGAACAGGGGCCAGTTCAGCAGAGCATTTCTTTATTGCTATTACAGGTATTGACATAACTATTGCTAACATTTCACAAAAAATCGGAGGTATCTAAATTTTTATAAAGGGCTTCCACAGACTTCTTACCCTCTTTGCATGAAACTAAATTAAACTAAATATAGCCCACATTTGAACCCCATACACCTAGCAGCTGTGTTCCAAAATTCATATCTTACCAGATCAGGCTGTCTGAAGACACCGGCTTCCTGACTTGAAATGCACCAAACATTGATGTTATTGTTTTTTTCCTTTCCCTTTGCAAAACTCAATCATGTTCTGCAAAGCTAAAAACAAAAACAATTTTCCTTTAAAAACCAAACCAAACACCATGAATAAATATTTGAAGATATAAAGAACTTGAAGCATAAAAACTTACAAAAATGACCTAATTTAGCATTAAATAACCCGAAAAGGGTTGATATGCTTTAAACAAAACAGCCAAAATTCATAATGATGGGTTAATTAGTTTAGGAGTGAATCGTGTACATATAAACATACGTAATTTTATATAGAATTTTGTATCTTTTTATATCTGAATTTTGTCACAATAGCTCATGTGAGTTTTTTTTCATACATTTTTATGTATTTTGACTTGCCGTTATCTTTGTCATGAGCGATATATTCGGGTTGAAGACTATATATTCCGCTTGATTTCTGGTGCGAAACGCGTGTCGGAAACTATTAAATTTGGAAAAAGAAACACAAATAAATAAAAAATGCAATATAAACTAGCTTTTTTTTGTGTGTGTCGGCTTGACAAAGTGGAAGTAAAAGTATTTGTGAATCGGCCTTTTGGCTAGGAAGAAAGTGTAGTATCTGTTCCAATGGATACTGCAACCTATAGACCAGTGTCGTCTTGTCCTTCAGGGCTTGATTCCGCCGGTCTGTGGGTTTGTCCTGTGCAGTTCTAGGAGGTCCAACCCTCCCAGGCTTCGCCTCCCCTCTTTGGGGAGGAGTAAGTTTATTGCTTACTGCCTGAGGCGCCCCTACCGGGGAATGCTGACGCAGCTGCACAGGCAATTTTTAATGGCCAGAGTGCTCACCTTCTCAGGCGCTGGCTTTTCGAGTCCCACTTTCCCAACCCGACCTTGGGTCACATCTTACCTTGTGGGAGTAAGATAAAACTGGCCTTGTGCCTAACCTCCTGAGGAGGTAAATAAATTGAAGGTACAGAGGCAAAATTTTGGTTGTGATCGTTCGATGACATGAGGATGGAGAAATTGTAAAATCAGATGAAAGGTTAGGGTTATGGATCGATTTGTTCCTTCGGTCATTGGAATGCACCAATAATTATACTTTATATAGAGATATCTTCTAAAAAAGCTGAATAAGAATTTCTTATTCGTTAGATTGACTCCTCATGTTCTTGTCTTCATAGCTTCGTATTACATGTTATCTCAGTCCTTTTTTTGTTAAGCCATAAGCTAAACAACTGTTGTGTACTGATATCATTTGACTTACTAATGGTTTAAGAACCTTAAGTTTAAACATCCGATACATAGACACTCAGTAAAATAAATTAAGTTAGGTGTCAACTGCCACATCACACCAGAAGCTAACCAAATTAGTTTAGTCTTGAGAAAAAGATTTGTTGATAATCCCATAAAAACTGAAGGATTCACAAACGCAACAACATGTTTCAGCATAATCGTGTTGACACGCCGGTTCTCATTAGATCACAGAAGTTAAGCAACACGGAGTCTGGCCAGTATCAGATGAGTGACCATTTGGGAATGCTAGGCGATGTATGTCATTTTCCCATGACCAAAATATACATGCGGCTGGGGACCGTTTGTGAATTTGATATTCCCTATAAACTTCCTGCTTCGAAAGAAGCCAGTACAACACCTCCACCCTCGGGGGCTAAATACCACACAAGGTATTACCGGTTCGTTTATTTTTGTTGTTTTTTTCTCAAAGGGTCAAGAGAGAAATATAATCCAGAAATTTTGGAACAAAACTGGTACTGAAAAAGGTAAGAAATCAAATAAAGGTTCCCCCCCCCCTTTCAAAATAACGCTACCCATTGAATCATTAATTAAATTCACAATCCTTTCTGCAATCCAACCATATTTGACACAAATAAATTTCTAGTTTATGCCTGCCTTGTCCATCTAGTTTCAATCATGAATGTCTAACAGTCTTTGTTTTATCACCATTCAATGATATGCAGGGAAACTTTGGCGATTGTATCATCAGTGGAAGGTGTAATCCTGAATGGGCTTCACACTACCGGACTATACTTCCCAGATTTTTATCTGTGAGATTATCTCAAAGATAATATTTATCAAAACAATCTCAATACTATTCCTGAACGAAAGAGGGCCACCACAGTCAAACACAATCGTATCCAAGTGTGAAATGCACATTTGAAGCATACAACTGAATGGAGATAAGACAAAGACCGTTGGACATTCATGACTGAAACTTGGTGGGCAAGTCAGGCATAGACTGAAATTTATTTGTATCAAATATTGTTGGATTACAGAATGGATTGAGAATTTTATTAACGATTGCGATGGGTGGCATTTTTTAGGTGTGGCCTTGTATTTCAATATTGTTGGGGCAAAAATAGTGTTTAAAGACCCTAGAACAAATGCGACACATCCAGGTTTGGACTCGAAGTCTAAGAGAAGAAAGTAACTAGAACCATAACTAAAATGGATTGCGAGGTTACAGAGCAAAAATAGACTTCACTTCTGGAGAAGAAACTCTTTCAAGTTAGGCTGAAGTATGTTTTGTTTTTTTGTTTTAACTAAGTTCACCCCAAACAAGTCAAGTTGCCACTGTAGATGTAAGGGCTACTAAGAATTAGGGTGAAAGTTTAGGGGGTCATCCTAAATTGGGAGCTGTGCAACGAGATGCTTGTTCACATTCGTTTTTAACTTTCTGCATGTCGGTACAGTCGGGGAAACGGAGCAGGGAGGGAGTTCCAAAGGCCAGCAGCTTGAGGAAAGAAGCTATTGGAGTAGAAGGCTCTCCGGCATCTGGAGACCTCCACAGTGGATGGATGGGATTTAGCTGATTGTCGGGTTGGTCAAGTGTATTTACGTCAAAGTGGCACCAGAGCAGCAAGTTCATCAGAGTACATTCCATTGAAGTACTTGTAAAACAAGCACAAGGATGCACCATTACAGCGATGGGACAGGGGCTGGAGCTTGGTTGATAGTGACGGATCTATTAGATTAGACACTCTTTTTTGGACCTTGTTTAAGAGCTAGAGAATGGTGGATGGTGCACCAGCCCAGATGTGACAACCATACTCCATGCATGGGTGGATGGTGGCTTTGTAGAGATACTGTCAGGTGTGAGAAGTTTTCTAGCACAGTAGAAGGAGCCCACTTTCTTTGCAGCAGTCTTGGCAATGTCTTCTATGTATTTGTTCCAATTAAAGTTACCTGTGAATGTTAGGTCGAGAAGTTTGAACGTTGGTAGGATGTTATTTGTCATGGCAATCGGTGGTTGAAGAGGTTTCTTGTAGTTGTTGAAGGAAAGAAGCTTTGTCTTAACAGCATTAAATGTTACCATTCATTTGTGACTCCATTCCACTACAGACTGGCAGTCACTTTCTAAGGATTTAGTCATTGCCTCATATGTGCGCGAGATGACGAAAGTAGAGTGGTGTCGTCAGCAAATATACCCATCTCAGGCACAATGTCATCACTAGGTAAAAGGTTCTGGGTATGCCAGGCATTCTCACCGATCTTAGTGTGCATTCACTGTTCAGAAAGCTGGTAGGGCACTTCTAAGTAGGAAGCTGAGTGAGGGTGGTGGCAGAATTTATCAAGATCAGAATTTACAAAGAATTAGGACAACGAAGTAGGCAATGTTCCTTTGACCATAATGATAAAGGAATTCATCACAAAAGTGCACCAAGAAGACCCAGTTGTAAACAAGTGGTGCACTAATGGTCCTGAGCTTGATGACTGGGTTGATGCAAATTTCCTGGCTACCAAAGTCTCACTGGAGCATGATTGAACTACCATAGAAAATGTGAATCGGTTGCGAAAAGAGATGCACATGTAGAGCTTGTTAGACATAACCTTGATGAGGTATGAACACAACTGAGCAGATGGTCTGACAAGGGTAACACAGTGATAGCTTGAGTTAGATAGGGGGCAAATTAGAGGTCAGTGACATATGGGGCCGAGTGGGAATGGACATGATCTACTACAAAGGCCAACACTACCTGATGCTTATTGACTCGGGCTTACATGGTTCTGTTTGGCGTCACTTTAGACAACGAGATGCAGTCAGTATCATCAGCCAATTTATTTTTTTATACTAATGAATCACCACTTACAAAACGAAAAAGCTACTCGAGGATAAGGGTTAATGAGATGGATGGATTATCAGTTGGATGATGAACAATATCAAGGCTGCCGCAAAGAAGGTTGGCTCCCTCTACCGTGCTAGTAAACTCCTCACACCTGTCTGACATTAACCTGTATCTCTACAAAGCCACCATCCGCCCATGCATGGAATATTGTTGTCACATCTGGGCTGGTGCATCATCTATTAGTCTCTCCCTCCTTGACAAGGTCCAAAAAAGAATCGCCAACCTAATAGGTCCCTCACTGTCAACCAAGCTCTAGTCCCTGTCCCATCGCCGCAATGTAGCATCCTTGTGCTTGTTTTACAAATACTTCAATGGATTATGCTCCGATGAATTGGCTACTCTGCTGCCCCCTCGACGTAAATTCACTAGACTAACTCGACAATCAACTAAATCTCATTCATTCACTGTGGAGGTCCCCAGATGTCGAAGAGCCTTCTACTCAAATAGCTTCTTTCCGCGTGTTGCTGGCCTCTGGGACTCCCTCCCTGCCCCCCGTTTCCCCGATAGTACAGACATGCAGAAATTTAAAACTAATGTAAACAGACATCTCGCTGCGCAGATCCCAATTTAGGTTGACCCCCCCCCCCACCTTCTCCCCTTTTCTTTTTTCTCAGTAGCCCCCCTACGTCTACAGTGGCAGCCTGCCTTGTTTGGGGTGAACTATGTTAAAAAAAAATTTTTTTAAATACTATGAAAGGATTGAAAATCATGAAAAGAATGGAGAAAATTTGATGAACTAAAAGGACGGCTCAACAAGTATTTTTTTTTTACATTTGACTTGAAGACGACTATGTTGTAGTTAACAAGGAAGCACTTCCATGGCATTGTGTTCCACAGATGGGAAGTTCTTGGAAAGAAGCTCCATTCATGTGAGTTCGATTTAGTTTTAGCTACACACAGGAAGATAGGAAAATGGCGGTACAATGAAGGAGGGGGGGGGGTCAGGGGTATTTTCGTTTAGAGAGTGTAAGTGCAGGAAGTTCATTGAAGCACATTCCGTGAACGTACTTATAAAACAAGTGCAACGATGCAACTCTGGCGATGCGACAAAGGTTGGAGCTTCGCAGACAGTGCAGAACCTATTAGGTATTATTTTTGTGTTTATTTTTACTCACTCCATCGTTAATATCCTTTTCACAATATTTTGATCCTAGCCCAGAGGCCAGGTTGTACCGTATAATTATCTTTGTTTTTTTTGCATTGAAATGGAAACACAAAAAACTGCTTACATTCAATTAGTTTTCTTTTTTTAAAACTAATTTTCATTTTTTGCAACTTTTTGTTGAGTAAGAAAACAATCAGAACCAATTCTAATGTATTTCCTTGCTATTGTCATTAATTTCAATTTATAAAAATGTCAAGGCATAATAGGGCAATTAAAGGTTAATGTGAATAGCAACCTTTTGGGTGGGGACTGGCCACGTTGTAAAAGCCTAATTTCAAAAGGCAAGACAGGCTTTCAATTTGAAACTAACAAGCCGCGCATGCGTGGTCCAACTCTGTATGTGACTCGATGTGGCGAGTGTAAAATGCAATAAATTTGGGGCATTTTTGACCCCCCCCTTTTCTGAGGTCAAGGATGCTCATTTTATATCCAGAACAATTGCCTCTACATTTTGGCCAAGTTTCAAAAAAATTGAATGGATGGATCAAACGTTATGGGAGAAAAGGGTCATTTTTTTGCCATTTTGGGGGCTTTTGACCCCCTGAGGGCGCAAACGAGATTTTTCCAAGGTCAGCGATACTTCTTTTCTATTAGGAACAATTGCCTCCACATTTTGACCAAGTTTCAGAGAAATTGAATGGATGGATGGATGAAAAGTTATGGGGCAAAAAATATTGTTTTTTGCCATTTCGGGGCCTTTTTCAAAAATTGGAGAATGTCACTTTCTAACCTGACCAAAGTTACAACTTCATGCAAAATTTCAGAGAAATTCAATGGATGGTTGCGGAGAAAAGTCCAGCCGGACGGAAATGCCTCAAAACATAGGTCCCCTGATTTTATAAATCGGAGGACCAATAAATAGTGCAACAATAATCTCTTTTCTCTAATCCATGTTGATTCTAATATGTTCTTCTTTCAAAATGTTGCTTATACAAATCGAGACCCATGGCTGAAAATATTGGTTGAGTAATGTTGCGGTATCCGTTCACCGCTACCAATGTTTACAAACATTACAAACTCATACACCTCTTTCAAAGCCACACTTCTAAAAAAAAAAAAAATAAATAAAAAAATTGCCCTTGTACTTTTCAACTGATGACACCAGCAGCAGTGGTGGTAAATTTAGATACGAATTGGTTGGCTTTTACCATCACCCACACAGTTCAACTTCCTACATCGTTTTCTCATAATAATCTGAAATACCAGCATCTGAAAACTGGTCGAATTTTATGTAAACACAGTCAACTAACTTTGCAGCTATTTTTGACCGTGATAAATTTGGCCAGGAATTAATTTCAGTTGTTTCTTTGCTTCATGGGTTCGCCGGCTGTAGTGCCATTTCTCATAAATACATATGGCAGGTTTTCAACTGAAAAGGGAATTCAGCCGAGTGGTCAGGAGACCCCCAACTCCGACTGGGTGAACCAGTCGTCGAGCCAGGAAGCAAAAGCCACCATCAGCAGCAGCAATAAAACGACCCTTTTCAGGGCCACCTACAAACTACTCATAATGCGATTTAGACTTTGCTGCCTGTTCTATCGACTTGACTCCAGCCTTCCCCTCCAGTCTCCTGCTCTTCCTACTCCTGCACCAGCTCCCTGTAGCACCTACTCCAGCTCACTCCTGCACCAGCGGCTCCTATTCCTGCACCAGCGTCCTGCAGCGCCTGCCTCCTCCCAGCAGCTGCAAGTGATGTCATTCCTCATTCCAGCCTTTCCTGTCTCCAGTGACGTCACCTCAGCTTTCCTTCACGTTGTTACCTTTATGGCAAATAAATTATTCTTTTTACTTGTCTTCTCTGCCGTTGCCGTAATTTACCTGTCTCCACTTTCTTAGTTGTAAGACCAATCACCTTGGTGACCGGACCCTGCAACAGTAAAGTCTGGCAACAAGTTACAAGAGAAAGACACCAACTCAAGATGAAAACAATGTTTAACAAATGGAAAAATAAATAAAAACAGATTTTTTTTTTTACATTGTTGCATTTTATTGTGTTTTTTTTAATTTTTTTTTTTTTTACTAATTAATAGCTATCCGAGTTATCTCCCTGAATTATTCCAACCTTAGGGAAATTCATTCTCTTGTCTGGAAGTTAAGAAAACTTGCCCATGCATGTGCGGAAATTAGGATGATATCTTATCCTCTTTTCTGGCTGGTCCTTCAAAGCCATCAGACATTGTCCGACTAGCTGGCCATCTTGGCATAGCTTTCATAAAGCTGAGTGGTAGTCGTATAGATTTAATTTCTGGTAACATCACAACCAACACTAATGTAAGTAGCAATACACATGAAAAAATTTAAATTGCTTAAAATATCTCAATAATGGCATATATAGAAAGAGCTTGATGATCTAAGAAAGAATCTTTTTTAATTTTTTAAATCTGACTAAAAATAAGGAAGTTATGACTATTTTTGTGCCTCACACGATTGGATATTTTCCCCTCTTTAAGACCATATGCGTTTCGTCACATTTTTTACACTAATTTTTCAGTAAAAATGTTATATCTTTGTTAAAATACAAGATTAAGCAATGAAATTTACCATATAAATGTATTTTTGTACAAGGAATCAGAATGTGCCACTAAAAATCTCCAGAAATTAATGGTTTCCAAGTAATCTGCACTAAGTGCACATAAATATGCTGCAATACCTTAAAAATACCATGTATCCATTAAAAGAAAGTTAGAATTGTAATACATTTTATGTACAAGAAACTAAAATCTAATACTAGGACTGTTTAAAAATGAATATATTGCAAGATTTCTTTGGCATTATTGTAGATTAACACCTTCCGCTAACTCACCCCCTTACCTCCCCAAAATATGAGATTCTACTTTTTTTATTTAGGCAATTAAAAAAAATTGAAAAACTTGGCAGAAAGAAAGAAACAAAAACAATTATTTTAGAATTTAGAGTGGGGATCAGTTTCACATAAAATAATCCCCCATTTCAAGGCCATTCTAGCGTTTTAGGACAGTTAATTATTTTTTCTATGGGAGACAAATCCTGTGTGTTTTCTTGTTTTTTTAGACGATTATGAGGGTCTTTGTGGGAGGAGGGGGTGCTTACCACTTGAACTTCAGGTTAAATTAGGTGTGAACACCCTGAAAACTTAGCAGAAAGAAAAAAAACCCAATTCATTTAGAATTTCGAGTGGGGGATTAGTTTCACATATATTTAATGTAGAATAATTCACCATTTCCGGGCAATTCTAGCGTTTTAGGGCATTAATCAATTTTTTTCTATGGCAAATAAATCCTGTGCGTTTTTTCTATGGGGGTCTGCTTTTTTTTTAATTTTTTTTTTTTTTTAGACGATTATGTTTGGTTTTAATGGGCTTTTTTGTAGGATTAGGGCTTCCTACTTGGACTTAGGGTTAGTGATAAGGTTAAGGAAGGGGTTTTGTTTTGGATGGAGGTTGCCATTCGGACTTAGTGTTAGGGTTAAGGGAGTTTTTTAGGGGGTGGCTTGCCACTCATATTTAAGGTTAATGGTACGATACGTTCAAGAAGGCATTTTTAGGAGGTGGGCTTGTTAGTCGTACCTAGAGTTAATGGTAGAGTAATTATTTATTTTATAAATTTCACTAAAAGGCAAGAATGGCCGGGAAATCGGAGATCATTTTACATTAAATTTATATGCGAAACTGATCCCCCACTCTAAATTCTAAATTATTTTTTGTTTTGTTTTTTCTTTTTTTCGCCAAGACTTTAAGGGTGTTTACATGTAATCGCCTAAAAAAGTAGAATCTTAATTTTTTTTTTAAATTGGCGACTAGAAAGTCATTGCTACTAGAAGTTCGAAAGTTGAGTGAAAACCAGTATTTTTTAAAGTATTTTTTATAAAAGAACCAAATAGGATTAACTTTTTTAAGCACAAAAATATTTTTGTCTTATTTTTACAAAGTTTTACAAGACTAGTTAGCTGCTGCTGATGTTATATCAGCAATACTAGCAGCCATTGTTGACTTTCGCTCAAAAAAAGGACTATTTTTTCGAATAAGGTAATTTAAAATTACTACTACAGAAAGACAAAACAACATACAATTATAATTTTAATGCATAAAAAAAGATAAAAGATTAATTTATTTACTAGTTGGGTACGAAAAATGTAACATTTTTTATATTCATATTTAAAATTTTTTCAAATTCGTTCTAAAATGAAAATAAACAAAAGTCGCCTCGTGTTTATAACTGCTATTACTGCAGCTACTACAATGTTTTTCAAACGAAATAGAAACCGCTTTTTTTTTCCGGATAGGGTCATGAAATATCAGGACTACCAAAAGAGAACACATATATACAATTATAATTTTAATGCATAAAAAAGTAAAATGATTGATTTACTTACTAATTGGGCGACGGAAATGTATTTTGAAAAAATGTTCCACCGACGGCGAGTTGAAGTCTTATTTTTAAAATTTCAAAAAAATGAATGAGCCGAATTACTTCGTACACCGACAAACATTAAAAGTGATACTTTCTCTGATTATTCTTCAAATTTCAGGACGAAATTCCACACACAGCAATGGTACGAGACTTTTAAATAAAAGGGGGGGGGGAAGTGACGTAAATTGCTGAAAATAGCGTTAACATTTTTTGCCTTTATTTGCTCAAAACTCTTAAACATATATAATGTATATTATTATTCATGAATGCACCTGAAAGGATATTAATTTCCTAACAAAATGATGGTATTTTGAGCACTTAAAGTGCTTAAGTTTTTAAGGTATGACTATTTTAATAGAACTACCCTCAAATCTGCGATTATCCAAACAGTTTTCTGGTCGATGTGTATTGCTAATGTAAGTCATATTTGTGTAGGAGCAAACTGACACTTAACGGCATAAAAGACTCCAATAGTTGATACGTAAATATTGGTGAATTTAAGCAATAATTTTTCCTAGAAATTATCCACTCATGAACTAGCAGCCAATCAGAACTCAGACTTGACTTGTTCATAATGGAACATTCCAGCCTTCTTATGAATCGGCTTTCTAGTGCTCTTTTCAGTTTATTTGTTTGTAGCTCAACTGGTCAGACAGTTGAGCACCGACTACCAAGTTAAATAATTTGTTTATGCATATTCCCTATCTTCGTCCTTGGCAACACATGTATTTCTTATTGTATTGGGACATTAATGTGTTTTCTCTTTGGCAATTATGTTTGTGGTTTTATCCCCTTGTATGTCATATAAAGTACAACCTTGCAGGTTTCGTAAACTATTTATGTGAGAATAAATGTATATATATATATATATATATATTTATAAATAAATATTAATTATTTATTACCTACAGACATCGAGGTTTCATGCTAACGCAATCTTCAGTGCAGGAAGTTAATTCTCAACGGTCGGCGGGCTCGAAGTCCGATCACAAATCGCCACTGATTTGCAGTCAAGGGCATTAACCCCTCGGCCATAGGGAATTAGCTAATAATTGAGAAGGAATTTAACTTTGTAAATAGTGAGTCGGCGGCTAATTTACACGAGCAGTTAAAGTGATCAACAAACTGTGTTTGGATCTTGCATATATATATATATATATATATATATATCTCCAACTGTTTCTTCACTATTGTCCTTTCCTCTTTCTTCCAACACTCGTATATGTTAATCACGATAATACAACACACAAAATGACGACCACCTGTGCAGGAAAGATATACCCAAACACGTGGTTGCTAAAAACGTGAAAGCTAGGATATAAAATATTTGTTAAGCTTGTCGTGACCTGCTTCACAGGTCACCACTTCTTTTAAGAAACCCAGATGTTGAACAGAAGTTCAACTTTCACCTTCACTTTCTATGTAAACACATCATTTAGACATCAAATTAATATGCAGTCAAGGAAAATATTAACCGAGCCAACATAACACAACAGCATATTAACTATGTCAGTTTACATTATCGTGAGCTAAGAATTAATTACTATGTCTTAACTTCGGCAAGCTTATCCTCACTAACTTGTCTGATTGCAGATATAATCAGTGATCAGAGCCAAGGAAAAATCGACTGGTCCTGATTGTACAATCTGCCTGCATTTGGCTGTCCGACTTTCTGCCTGTCTATCTGTTGACGACCAACCCAGCGACAGATATCCCTCATTACATTCGTTTGTTCAAGAACAGAACTGCCTTTTTTTAGGACAACTCGCTTTCTACACTTTTTTTAATGATTCAAGCTGCTCTTTTCAGGGCAACATTTCTAGTACAAGTCAACCTGCCCTTCTCAGAGCAACCCAACGTCTACACTTCTATACGATCTACCTTTTCCTTCCTGGGCCCCAGCACAACGTCCACACCTGACAGGCATCGATTGACCAGACCTGCCAAGCTACTTCTCCAACCTCAGTGACGTCCACACTCAACTAGCAACCAATCCTGTGACGCTGACACAACCCTCTTTCATTACCGTTACAGTTCGATAACTCAGTTAATTTGTTATTAACTCCTGTATTTGTCATCCTTTCTTTGCCATACTTTGTCTTGCATCTCTGAATAGTTCTAAGGCCGATCAGCATCATCGACTCTTGCAACAAGCTTAACAATGGGTATTAGATTTGGAAAAATGTAGATATCTGGGATAAAATGGAGACGAATGGTTTGGTTCAAAATTTCTGCAGCCACATGAAGTTGTACACAAAGCCACGCATTGTGTTTCGTTGCTTTTCGTCAGATTTTACCAAGCCAATATTGGCAGCCATGGATCTCGATCTGTACAAGCACCATTGTTTTTAGTTTAAACTTGTAAATTTTTAAAAGTAAAATAACAAACATGGTTTTGTGAGGGTGAGAGAGTTAGAGAGAGAGAGTGAGAGAGTGAGAGTGAGAGAAAGAAAGAGAGTGAGAGTGAGAGAAAGAGAGAGAGAAAGAAAGAGAGAAAGAGAGAGAAAGACAGAGAGAGAGAAAGACAGAGAGAGAGAGAAAGACAGAGAGAGAGAGAGAGAAAGACAGAGAAAGACAGAGAAAGAAAGAGAGAAAGACAGAAAGAAAGAGAGAGAAAGAAAAAAGAAAGAAAGAGAGAGAAAGAAAAAGAAAGAAAGAAAGAAAGAGGGGGGGGGGAATTACATGTGAATCTAAAAGAAAGAAAAGAAAAGAGAAGAATACAGTCTGCTGCTAAGTCTGTGTCTGTCGACAATTTAAGTGTGAGAATTGTACGTTTTTTTATGAAAACAAAAGCTATTTTACTTGTTGACAAATTCTGTGCAATTTAACTTACAATTATAGAAAAGTATACAATAGAGTCGGACAGTCCATTGCAAATACGTAAAAAAAGAATTAACAGTCAACCAAAACCATACAACACATTTACTTTGAGTTTTTTGTCCCAGACATTAAATCGGAAAATGCTTTTTTGTAGACTCGGCCTTCGGTGATGCAGACGTCGCATCTGAGTTGATTGTGTTGGATTTAATTTTTTTCTGATCAGGATCCGATTTTATTTCCTCACGCATCAGCTTAAGGTTAATATTAGATGTGGTAGAAAAGATTACATCGCATGGAATTCAACAAAAGGTTGTTATAAGTTGTGAGCTTAGGCGTACGAAAGGGAGTTAGGGTTGAGTTAGGGTTGAGTTAGGGTTGAGTTAGGGTTGAGTTAGGGTTGAGTTAGGGTTGAGTATGGGTTGAGTATGCATTTCCTGCCCGAGCATGGTGCACATGGTTCTCAGTCTTTTTGGAATCGACCAAGTTTATTTTTCGGTAATAGAGATCCCCCATAGTCATTCCCCACTTTTACATTTGCCCTTGGCCTTCCACAATTTTATTTATGTTGGAAGGACACCATCCACTTCCTAACTCCACCTCTATTACTTTTGCTCCCACTTAAAGATTGACCTGCTTGTTTCCGATTATAAACAAACCGGCAACAGTGGACGGTCTTCTCTTCGAAAGGGTCTTACTAACCTGTTCCTTATTTTATTTACATTGGGGGGGGGGGCTTTGTTAACTATTCTGTACTTTCACCTAACAATTTAATAAGTTAATAAATAAAAATTAGTACAAAACTCGGCAAACGAGGAGTGTAAGCGACCCCAAACAGGAAGTATCTAACATCAGGAACTAAATCTGACCGAACACTGTTTGCTGCTGACCAAGTCGGGTATCTTAAACTACTGGGTATATTTTAAGTAGCTCCATAGAGTAAATGTGGTATTGTGGTGACTGCTGAAGTGAAAGTGATGGACAAATGAAAGAAACAGTGATTGGGTCAAAATGAGACGAGTTAAGAGTAAGATAGACGATGAGCACCGACCAGCCCACCACACGTTTGAGGCCCTTGTGCCTAACTTGTTAGAATTGGATTACTATACTTTGGAAAATAAATAATTTAAAATGAAGCATATGTTCTGTCCTCAGTCAGAGGTGAAGAAATCCTTCTCGACTGGGCAATGTTTATTCATGTGCCATCTAGAGTGCCCCTTTTTTCGGGAACTAAATACCCCCACACACAATTAAAAATCAAAACGACCTCATGCCTAACTTTGCCTTCGTAGAGAGGCAAGTAAATTAGGGACTTGAGTTTTTGTTTGTTCAGGTAACCTAGCCTTCTGATTTTCTTAAAATTGTTTTCACGAAATTTTGCACGATGTTATGTGACTATTGAGCACAGAACGATAAAAAAAAAAACTTTGGGGAAAACTGGTTTGTCCCACGACGGGGAAGAGGGGGTGCTAAATTGAGACTTTTTTTTACAAACATCTAAAATTTCCTTGAATAGTTTTTTTGTTGGGAGAAGAGGAGGGGGGGGGGGCTCAAAATCCACAAAAAGTTCAGATAAATGGCCGTTTGCATGCATCAAGTACTCATGACCCTAGGAAAACTCTGGTTTGTCCGAGAAGGACTAAAAAAAAACATAAAAACAAAAAAACAAACATTTTTACCCCCCCCCCCAAAAAAAAAATGGGGGGGGGTCACTTTTTCACAAATACCGAAAATTTTAAAGTATAATGAACTCATTAGTTTTTCCACAAAATCCAAGTTAAACTTATTCAACAGGGCGACACATGATTTACCTTTTTTTTTTAAACGAATCGGTATTAAAAAGTATAAAAAGTATCCTTTTTAGTCCGATTAGTTTCAGTTTGAAAGAGAAAATTACTTGTTTTAGCAAAAACACCCGATTTCTTGTGCTTATTTTTTTTACTGTTTTTTTTTTAAGTTTATTCTGCAGTTTTTGCACACATTGTAGACAAATTTTAATTTTTTTTTTGTATTCGTTACACAAACAATAATGAAAAAAAAATCAATTAACTTCGTTTTACTATTATTATTGTCAACAAGTCCTCGCGGAATTTGCAAATACCTAGTCTAGTAGTTGAATGTTTATTTTGTTTTTAATTACTATTTTCCAGATATTTTTGTAGCTATTTCATGCAATCGCGTTATAAAAAGTAGAATCATAGGTTATCTTGAACTTTTCAGCTTTAAAATAGCTGTCATTGAAACAATATTATCTTAACTAAATTAGTTCTAGTTTTATACCAATTTGGTTCACTTGATAATTTAATGACCAAACAATACCGTAATAATATAATTATATGAGTAGTGTTGGGTCATTAAATTATCAATTGAACCAAATTGGTACGAGAACTAATTTGGTTAAAATAAGGTTTCAATGGCAGCCATCTTAAAGCTGAAAAGTTCAAGATAACCGAAGTGAACTAGCCAGTGTTAAAGTCTCGACATTTACCAAAATAAATACCTGATTTTTAGGCTTTTTCTAGCTAATTTCAGAGTTGGGTATGTTTCTGTTCGGGCCCAAGCATGATCTCCTTATCGGAAGGAGTTGGTTTATAGCCGGTCGCCTAAGGCAGGGGTTTTCAAACTTTTTGACTTGCGGACCCCTTTATATTTCAGGTTTTACCATAGGGACTCTCTTTTTAACGTTTATTAAATTTATACATACATTTTTGCTAAAAATAACAATTTTGCATTAACACAAAAAACTAGTTTTAAGCTTACTTTAGACGTGTTTAAATAAATTAATAAAATAAATTAATAAATGAAATTAATACTGCATGTTGATGAAAATGTAACAATTTTTTTAAAAATTATGAAAAGGTTAATTTTTCGCATAAATGAAAATAGAAATAGTACTTTAACAAATAGTTTTATTGTCAATTACACACAGGATTTTTTAAATACACACGTAATGGGCGATAATGTAAGCTTTTGTTATTTAGGAACATGAATAAGTAAAAATAAATATCCAGACATTGAAAATTTATACTTTAAATTTCACGTGATGAGTTCATCCACGGACCCCCTATCTTGTCCGTGCGGCCCCCAGTTTGAAAACCCCTGGTCTAAGGTGCACCAACGGGTCACGACAACTTTTGAGACTGGATTCTCCACGTTAAACAAACCTCGGCCACAACTAACGTAATAACTTATATTACGTGGGTCGTGCGTCGAAAGGTATGTTCAAAAACTATCCTACCCTCCCTTAAAATAAAATGAATAACCCGTGCTGAAAATAAGATTTCACTTGAAAACTTCTTTTTTTAATATGTTATTATTTTATGAAAAGAAAAATATAGAATTTTAACAAACGAAAAATGTTAATTTTTACATACCAAAAGTAGAAAAATATCCGTCACGAAGATAATGTAATTAACTCACATTTTTGAACAAACAAAAGTTTACAGGTTGGTCTTTTATTTTCTGTTTTTTGTATGAATGTTCATTGTTCAAATTTAACAATTAATGAATCATTCAAGACGAATGCATTCATTTTTTTTTTTTTAATCCTCTGTAGATTGATTTATTTTCAAATCCCGGTGTAAAACAAAATTCGAAAAAGGTTGTACTCTACAGGTGAGGCAAGTTGGGTTCTGGTCATTTTTTAACAACAATCCTCAACTCGTCGTGAAAAACTTCCTACTATTCAGCAAGTTTTCTGACACGGGTCGATGGGGGGGGGGGGGTATCAAGAAATAGTATAAGTTTTCTCTTTTTCTTCGTCCATCACAGCTGACTGGCTTGGGCGATAGTTGGGGGTTGATATTGCAATAATTCGAGCTAGAATTTGATATGCAAAAAACTGGCCCCTTTTAAAAAGAAGAAGAAAAAAAAAGAAACGGGACTTAATGTTTGTGTATGGGTGTAAATACAATAAGCACTCGCCGTCCTGAAGTAAAAATAAAACAGAAGACTAGACTAGACGAGGGTTCCCCCTCTTTTCTTTTTATAAGTGGGTGGGACAAGCAACTTCTCAAAAGTAGGGCGAGAAGAGAAAAAGAAGAGATGAGAAAGTAACGAGCCAAAAAAAAAAAAAAAACACGCCAGGAGGGACCCCTGGTATATTTTCTAATCGAGTATCTGTACTTTTGTTTTTTTTACTTTTTATAAAGGAACCAGAAACGATGTACCGGATTACTACATTTTAGCATAGAGTTTTTGTTGTTTTTTTATCTAGTATTTATCAACAAACGTTTGCACGCGAGTTGTTTACCACTCGACAAATGAAAGGGAGGGGGGGAGGGTTAAGAAATTAAGAAAAGACGTACTTGTTGTTTAAGTGCGTCTAATTTCTTTCAGGGTTTTAAAGGGCTAAAAGAAAAAATTGCATTTTTAAGACAACTTTTTTTTCTCCTTCAAAAATAACTTGTTTCTCACACACCAACAACAACATGGCGTAGTAACCGGTAAAAAACTAGATTACAAATCCAACAGCCTTCCCTTCCTTGGAGAGAAACTCTACGCAGTAAGTCAAGGCGAACATTAAGTACCGTCGCCAGCCTTGAGCATTGTAGAACTTTCTTCTTTTTTCCTCTTGAAATCAGACAATGTTCAGTTCAATTGTAGTAGGCCTTATATCGTAGTGGGGTTAGGTTATGGTTCTGTTATGGTCCCAGGAGAACATCCCGCAAGTACTACCCCCTCTTTGAAAGAAGGGACGTTTTATTTAATAGTGTGCGCCCCTCGAAGGATTCCCTCCCCCAGAGTAAATTGATTTCATGTCACATCTTGCTACAGCAGGGAGCACGGAAATACCGGGCTCTCGAGCTTGTATCGGAATGGAACATGTTTCTGTTCGGTTCAAGGGGGCCATCTTCCCAGGCATTACCTCCTTTTTTCGAGCGGGAGGATTGGTTTATCTCTGGTCGCCTGAGACGCATCCACCCGTAAATGCCAACGGGTCAGATCATGGCTAATTTTGCACCCATTCAGAATACCCCCTTTGGGGGGCCGGGATTCTCCACTATAACCTGACCTCCTACCGAACTTTGTTGCAGTGGGCCTTGGGTAAATAAATAAGGTCTGTTCGAATATTTCACCTATTTCGTTCAAATGTTGGATAAAATTAATTGTTGGACTTAAATTGTATTTTTGTTCTGAAATAAAGTTATAGACAATCATGCAGTATAGTTAATAAGCAAGAAAGCGAGAAAAATATATACAAAAAAATAACTTTTAACAAACGCATTAACATTTAATTTTCTATTGACCTGTATAAAGTGCAGAGTGGAGGTGGTCGCTAATTTGAAACCTGGAGTTCAGCGTCCAGGCGGGGGGGGGGGGTAATTGAAATGGTGAAGCTAATGTATCTGAAGTCCTCAACAATCTCGAGAGAAAGATCGCCGAGAATGTTTGTCTTTTTTAGGCTGATGGTCATGCCAAACTCTCTGCATATGTATGCGAAGCAGCTGATGAGTTGCTGCAATGCTTCTTCAGAGTGTGCTGTCAGTGATGCATCATCAGCGAAGAGCATCTCACGTATGAGTACCTTCCACACTTTGGTCTTAGTTCAGAGTCGTTGTACTGTACTGTGTTCTCATGAAAACACGTGATCATTTTCAGGAGCCTGAGAGGACAGCCAATATTTTGCAGCAGAGTGAAAAGTGCCTTCCTGCTGACAAGGTTAAAGGCCTTGGTTAGGTCAATGAAGGTGTAGCAGTTATCTCCCCCTCTCAAACATAATTGCACCGGTTTGCCAGTGGGCGTCGCTTTTCACCGTCAGGTGGCGCTGGAGGACGATCACAGAGTTATCTGCCCTTTTTGATTATATAAATCGGTGCACAACGTCAGACAGGTATCTTTTCAGTTCCGGCCACGGCAGTCATCTGAGGCGCTGCTCGTCTCCTTGTCTGACCCACAAAATCACACGTTTTTCTCGGTAAGAGATTTTTCTTCACAAACGCATTCATATTTCGACAGACACAATTTCTTCTCCAGAACATTTTATTTTCACGTACACAATTTCTTTATTGAACATATTTTCCTATGTGCGTTTCAATCATATGAACTATTACTATTTTAATTTATTACAAATTTTTACTACATTGTAAATAAACTGTTCGTTTTGAAAGAAAGAAAACACACATTTTAATTTATTTCAATAAATGTTCTATTAATTAATTATTTTGAATAATTGATTTTGTGTTTCTTTACTGAATTCGTAATCTTTCATGTTTGATTTACTTTTCATGTTTGATTTATTTTTAAGTTAAAAAAAATCAAGAAACATTTACTTTTTTCGGAAATGAGAGTAACTCTTATCAAATTATTCCGCTAAAACTAATAATAATGAAATGTTCATATAAAGAATAAAACTAACTAAGAATATGGATGTGTCTTCTTCTTGTTGTGTTTATAAACCAAAAGATATTTCCATGCAGTATAACTGATACTAGTCTTTTCATTCGATGAAGACCAGGTTGTCATAACAATCAACTCAAACATTAAAAATAATCCGGAAAGGATTAAATTATTTAAAGAATGAATATTAAATCAGACAAATTATTTTTCAAAGAAAAATGTTCATGTTTTAAAAATTAAAAAATTTATGACAACACCATTTTATTATTAAGTATTAATTTAATGTTTGCTGTCTAGCCTACGCAAATTACACAAAATAATACATTTGCACAAAGATTTTTAATAAAGTAATGAGTTAATTATAATCCGTGATCGTTAATTAATAAATACTGAAAATTTCATTAAAATTGAATGTTCTTGGATTTTGAATTTGAAGGGAGGGGTCAAAATTACCATAGTCTGACTATTTGACAGATTTCGTTTGTTACTTTAGAGCATGACGTCATTTTCCAGTGCTCTCGCCTCCTTTGCGATGGTGGTGGCTTAGCCCCTATTTAAAACTATAAGGGAGGGGGCCTCGCTCCCATATTCCCCTCAAGAACGGTCCGAAAATCTTTTTTCAATCGATATTTATTCGATAGTTACCAAATTTTCCTGCCTTGCCAAAATGACCTAATTTTCCGATACCTAATTTTACCAATGCCTAATTTTTCATTACCTAATTTGCATAAATTCGTGGTTGCCCGCGTGGAGACATATTGGTAGAAATCGCATCGTTAGATGTTCACACTCGCTCCTCACTCCTACCGGAAAGAGGAAGTGATCATTAGGAGTTTACCTTTGGCATTTGACCTCAGGGATTTATTTGGTGTCCTTTTTGAACATGCGGTGAAAATAAAAATCATTTTTATCAGTTGATAGTCATCCTCGTGCCAACTCCGTGGATCTTTTATTGAATTTCCCATGAACTTTAAAGACATTTATTGTTGACCATACAAGCAATGCGATAACCTCGTGTCAACAAATTTTATTATTGACTTTTAGGGTATCTTTTAGAATGATCAGTACAGTCGCGGACGGGGTCCAAAAAAACGAACGAGAACGGGGTTATAAAAATAAATATGCAACAAGTGAGTTTAACCTACGTCGAGAAGAGATATTTGTCTACTTACCTATGATATTTGTTTGTATTTTTACGTACTATAAATGGGTTTTTTATTAGATGTAAAAAAAAATTTCTTGTTTATTTTCTACTCGTATTTTTCTAGACAAAATGGCGTCTTCTGCTCACTTCCTTACGAGCAAGCGCCATTTTTTTTTTTTTTTTTGCAATGTTCGTGTGACAAAACTATTGATTTCTAATAAATAGCAGTTGGAACGGTTTAAAAATACAAACAAATATCACAGGTCAGTTTTAAATTAACTTTTATCGACGACAGTTACTTTTATTTGTTGTATATTTGTTTTGTTTTTAGCGTTTTCAGCGTACTGATCATTCTAAAAGATGCCCGACTTTTATATTGATTATCAAGAACTTTATTAAGTGATGACCGAACTAAAAGGCCACGGTCACGCAGAAGCCCATCATTCTGCAAAGAAAAGAAGCCACATTCTATATCGCCATTTTTTTTTTAATGAAATCAAGGTAAATGCGACTTTTTTCTAACGGTGCGATTCGGTGATCTGTGTGAGAATTCTCACAATATTGCCGGGTGAAGAATTTTTTTATAGGATTTAAAAAAATCGTTTTAGATTTCCCGTATTTCGTTTTTTCCCCATTTTAATAGTGATTTGGTTTATAGTAAATAAAAATAAATCAATGTATACTGATCAAAGTTACGTATAGGCGAGAAACACACACAGACGCGCGAGATCTTGTCTGGTAGTTATATGAATACAGAAATTTGGACAAAATAGGTGAGACATTCCAACGGTCTCTATACTACAATTGAATGGAATTATTTTTGTAATGTTTTTGGGTATCCAGAGAATTTCAGTACGTTACTTTGACGTATTTTAACGGAGACTCGTCAGTCAGTTCCGGAAATGGCCAAAGCAGTTTACGATGTTAAAGCCGCGGATAAAAAAGTAAAAAAGCAGACAACACTAAACGAAGGTTAGGGTTAAAAAAAAAAAGCACTTCTGCAGTTTAGCTGTCACTCACACTTTATTTGCTTTCCTTTTTTGAAGGCAGAGGCAGACAACCAACCGGAAGTAACAGAATTAAATGTTTTGTTTGTTTTTTTTAATCCAAAATGACAATAATAACAGCGAACAATGTTTCTTTATTGAATATGAAAATATTTTATTTAATAATGTAAAAATTTATTAAAAAATAAATGTTTTTTTATTGTATGAATTAAAACTTTCTCAAAATAGTCAACAGTGATTTTTAAAACGAAAATGTATCATTTAAAACGAAAATCCAACAAACAGTCAACATTGTTTTTTGTTTTTTATAAAACTTTGTTAAACTACCAATATCTCGCAGATTGAGGTCATTCAGATCCATTTTGGGATGGGATAAAATAAAATAAAAATTCAGTCTAACACTTCCAGTTGACTGGGTTGAATGAATGGAACTCTTTAATTATGATTTGTGATGACAGTAAGTGACAGCTAAACTGCAGAAGTGTCAAAAAAAATTTGAAAAAAATACTATCTAAAAAATAAAAGAAGGAGGTTTTCAAATCGTAAACTGCTTCGGTCATTTCCGGGATTGACTTGAGATTCTCCATCAAAGTACTTACATGCACTTGTTTTTGTAACGCTTGTCCTAAACTTTATTTCTAAAACGTGCTCATAACGTACTTTAAAGCAATAAACATTCGAAGTGTTGCTACTAAAATGTAATTAGTCTTTAACCTTTCATCCAAATCGCATATGAAATAATATATTCTAAATTGTTCAGATTGAGAAAATAAAAACAATGATAGAAGGTTTAGTACGTGATTTTGGTAGGTCTCGGTAGGTCTATGCCCGATAGTGTGTTGACTCAAAACTTGCCAGCTCACGCATGCGTAGAGAGTCGTTGTAGTATGCCAACTGACTGCACATGTGTGAAAGCCATCTGTGCCATTAAAATTAATGAACACGTGCAAAAGAAAGCAAAAGTACGTCTTTAGCAAACGATTCTCAAATACGCCGCCGTGCGCTAAAAAAACGAGTCTATTATTAACAAATAAATAAGCAAACACGTACACACTATTATTATAAGTCGAGCTTTTGCTTTTCGCAAAAAAATCTAAAACTAATCTAATATATAAAATTATCTTGTCGGATTTTCTTCTCTTCTAAAATTATTTTGTTGGATTTTGGAGTTTATCATTGGTAGCAATTAATCTGATCAATCAATATTTTATTTTGACTAGTCTCTTTTTTTCTCTCTTGGACCATGTTGTTGCTTTAATACAAAGGTGTGTTTCGCTTCAGTTTCTTTCACATAATAGTTATTCCAGTTCAGTACTTATCCATGGAATTATTTTTCGCTATTCACCGTTTCAGCTTCAGTTGCTTACGTTCTTAATAAAAAAAGTTCTACATTTCTCTATCGATTTGATATTGGGATTTTTCCTGTTCGAATAAAAGACGAAATTGTGTTTGAAAAAAGGCTTAAAACGTGACTTGACAAGAAAGAAAACAAAACGATAAAGTTTTAGAGGTTTTATATAAAGGAAGAATGGGAATAAAGCTGAAAAGAAAGGGTTGCTTACAAAAAAGGTGGTATTTTTGCGGACTTAACTGGTTTGTTCATTTTTCTCTTGGCCTGTGTAGTCTTGTTGAAAGAAGTGTAGCAGTTACCTCCTCCTTTCAAACATAACTGCACCGGTTAGCCGTTAGGTGTTGCTTTTTCACCGACAGGTGGCGCTGAAAAGCGACACCAGAGTTATCTGCCCTTCTGATTATAAAAACCGGTATAAACGGAAAATCACCCTCTTCTCTTTTCAATTGGCCTCGCGGAACGACGCTGACACCAGCGCTCCGTCTCACTCTCTTCTCTTTTCAATTGGCCTCGCAGAACGACGCTGATACCAGCGCTCCGTCTCACTCTCTTCTCTTTTCAATTGGCCTCGCAGAACGACGCTGACACCAGCGCTCCATTTCACTCGCTTCTCTATTCAATTGGCCTCGCAGAACGACGCTGACACCAGCGCTCCATTTCACTCGCTTCTCTATTCAACTGGCCTCGCTGAAAGACCCTAAGATTCCAGCGCTCCGTCAACACCTGTTCAACAACAGTAAGAAGTCTCAACTCACTTTCTGTGTATATGGTTTTCAAGGACTTTTGCCATGCCGGACTCATTTCTACACATACGCATTTCAAGAACTGTTTCTTATCAACACACATACACACACCACACACCTCATCATTCCACATTACACACACGTTCAATAAACCTTATTTGAACTACCCCCTTTTGTTTGTTAATTGTTACTCTGTTTTTTACATGCAACAATTGCTTGATTTTATGAACTTGCTTATAGTCGGGAACGCGACCCGATTCTAACAGAAGTATATTCAAAGTACTTTTGAATATTGGGCACTGACGTCGCCCATGTGCATAAAATGCACACAGAAATACATGCCTGCTGGTACAAGCATAGGGGTTGTTGTTCAGAAACAGAAGTTTGTGTCTTAATCGGTCAGCAGCCAAGGAAGGGAAGAGGCTGGTGCTTTGAAAAACCCGCTCACGTGGGTTCAGCAGAGGTGGGAAAAGGTGGCCTGTGATTGGTTTTTTTTTTATCCAATCACATGGCACATAAAAATTTCAATAATTTTCAATATTAACAAAACAATTGCATATGCTTACAAGACATATTAAACAATTTATTTGTTCTACTTATTTGTATAGCACAATAGTGGTTACAATTTTTTCCTCTTTATTACATTGTCTTATGTTGTCTCCATGCAATTCCATAAGCAGTCTTTGGTCTGATTTATTAACTTATTATTCCTGATTGCGGTAAGTCTACTGACATCTCTTTAAATACTTTTTTCCATAAATACTTTTAATGTGTCTTCCTTTAAAACACGTACATACAGTACGGATCATTTCAAACTAAATCCGCCTTCTCTTACAAACAACAAAAAATTGCTTTTAAATTCGCAATTGTGAAATAACAGCAGTTATACAGATTGATTGTATGCATTCATCTGTCGTCTGGGTGTGCAAGAAAGTAGCATTTCAATAGATCTGATGTTGCCATGGCAACCAGGTAAATCTTTTGTTTGTGCTTTTCAATCAGTTGGCTGGCGAGGAGGCCTAGTTATCCAACAAACCCACGTCACTCAAAACAATGACCAAATTTCTTTGTTGGTGCACAAATGAAACCTGCCTTTAGCCTCTGGCTATTGGTGTCGGCACGTGAACTTACTTTCCTAAGATTTTAGCATGGACTTACTTCCAAATAATAATAATATGAACTCTGCCGAACTTTCAAACTAATTTATATTCTTGTCTTCATACAAACGGACTTTTGAATAAATTCTCTTTTTATGGACTTTTAATACCATTTTCTTCACCCAGACTCATTGACTTATAATAACCTTTGTCTCGTCTAGATTTATGGGCTTATAATAACCTTTGTCTCGTCTAGATTTATGGGCTTATAATAATATTTGTCTCGTCTAGATTTATGGACTTATAATAACCTTTGTCTCGTCTAGATTTATGGGCTTATAATAACCTTTGTCTCGTCTAGATTTATGGACTTATAATAACCTTTGTCTCGTCTAGATTTATGGACTTATAATAACCTTTGTCTCGTCTAGATTTATGGGCTTATAATATTTTCTTGACTCAAGGACTTTCAATATCAATTTCAAGACACATGAACATTATTAACACCTGTCTTTTGATGATCCATAAAGTATAATATATTATGATGAATTTAGTCTTCGTCATCAATTTACTTATATTTCTATTACACGGCTTTACCAAAAATTGTGTTTAATATTTATTCTTCTTTTTCTTTATTTCTTTTTTTTTTGCAACCAATATTCTGCAGGGTTTTTACCCAAACCCACGCCTTTATTATATTCCTTGTTTAGACCTTGTCTCCCAGCGTCTGGCAACAACAGTCAAACAAAAGTCATCATCCGCAGCAGCTCCCATTCTATCCGCGCCACAGCATCAGCAGCAGCTTTGTTCCTAGCACCAAAGCTCAATACCTTTGTTACATACTAAACACTGCTGCACAGATCATCATATATTTCGACCAGCTGACCCTTGATACACTTCAAGATGGCGAGCAACCTATATCATCATCATCATCATCTGTCCCTATCTACAAGCAGCAGTGACATCATCATCATCATCATCTACTCCAAGCAGCTATTTTCTGGCAATTTCACTTAATCCTGTACTGCTGAGAAAATGACGTATTTTATTTCTCTGAAATAAATACTACTTACTATTTTTTTGTAATTATGAATGCATTTTTATTTTTGTAAATATCACATTTACCATGCCCATCTCTTTGGTGGTTGTCTTCATAGATTTAAATTCAAAAGTTCAATTTTATAAACGTTAAAAAGTTAATGTAAACATTTATTTTGTTGCTGTCTCATTCTGAGTAATCTTTTTCATTTGCCAAATTTTTAAAAGCCATTGTGGATATATCCGGAACATCAAAAAGTTTAATCAGATGTTCTACTGGTTTGGCAGGCCGAGAGCAGGCTCGAATCATTACCTCAAATAAGTAAAGTAAATTAGTATGAATCAGAATGGTGATGTAGAGGCGCTCGTAGAGCCAAGTCAACTCATCATGGTCCGCGGTGTGATGTGACATTGACAGACCCGAGTGATAGAGGAAGTCCTGGGTGGTGGACTCCATTCGTCTTCATGAAGATTGGTTAGAACACAAATCTGTTGAGAAGACCAACATGTCGCCTACTTTATTGATTTTTTTTAATCTTTAATTTAGATTTAGGAAAAAAGGATGAAAACATTGAACCACAGTAAAAAGTGAACATGCCTAGCGGTTATTTATTATATTTACTGAATATTGCACAAAAAATCAATTTGCATAGATGCTTTTATTTATTGTACTTTAATGACAATGCCATATGAAAGCAACATTATTTGATCAAGTTCAAAATCCTATAAAAACGCCTGCATGACAGCTGTTTTCTTCAAAATAAATGCAGATGATAAACAAAAAAAAATTATTTAAGCAGACATGGCTATATTTACAAAAAATGTATCGTTGGGGTCGGTTTTTCCAAAAGCATGAATCCTCAGATCACGTGACAATGGGGCAGTTAACCATTGGTTGATTTAGCTAAGTCGTCACTGATATAAAAAGCATGACTCACAAGTCCACTTCTGCTTTTCCCTTTTTCTGGGTTGCTCTTTCGAGGCAACATGTTTGCCAAACCCTGTGTTCTTTTCCCATTTTGGATTAATTATTGAAGCAACAACTTCGTTTGTCCAATGCTCCTTTCTATGCGTACATCCACCGAAAGCAAGATATTTCTTTCAGAATTCTCTCTCTTGACTCCTGTTCATGGAGTCACTTCGTCTGTGTAGCACAATCGATTTGTTCCTTTCATATTATCATTCATTTCCTGGCTAATATCTCCCGGTGGTCCTGGTTGTGGAGGTGGGGACAGTCTATAGTATCCCATAATCACTGAAGCCACAATATTCGTTCATCCATTGCTCCTATTTTGTCCAGACAAGTTCTGTGACATGTGGTCCTACGACACATCTTGGTAAGTCCGCTTTTTCACATCTCTGCATATTAGGAAGTCTAGACAGTTTGAATGCCTCCTAGACACCATCCTTGAGTGTCTTTGGTCTCTCTGTACAAGGGTTTGTCAGGACAACCTGACATGAGGATACTTCATCCAACAAGTAAACCCTGACCAAATATTCAAAATAACATAGCATTCGAAGCGCAAATAAGATCCCCTCAGCATGGCTCATACGAGCAATGGTGCACCTTCTCCTAGTGATGTTACCCCAAATAACAGCACTAAGCTGGGTACCTCACCAGACCAGATGAATTTTTGTCCTGGAATCCAGCCAAACATAAAAAAGACCACAAGAACAATAAATAAAAACATAGTGTTGTGGCCTTGAAGGGTTGATAATAAATAAGATGACACTGTGGTATATTTACAAGAGTGTGTATTTACAGAAGTACAGAATAGTATGTTACAGAATGACTGCTCCTCCTTCGTCGTAGGCTCCTCTATACATAATGTCTATGTCTAGAATAGAGTAGATGCCCATCACACCATAACACATAGTTAAGTGGTCAATTAAGAGGAATAAAAAGCCACGATAAACATAAACTATAACATAGTTAAGTGGTCAATTAAGAGGAATAAAAAGCCACGATAAACATAAACTATAACATAGTTAAGTGGTCAATTAAGAGGAATAAAAAGCCACGATAAACATAAACTATAACATAGTTAAGTGGTCAATTAAGAGGAATAAAAAACCACGATAAACATAAACTATAACATAGTTAAGTGGTCAATTAAGAGGAATAAAAAACCTCAATAAACATAAACTATAACATAGTTAAGTGGTCAATTAAGAGGAATAAAAAGCCACGATAAACATAAACTATAACATAGTTAAGTGGTCAATTAAGAGGAATAAAAAGCCACGATAAACATAAACTATAACATAGTTAAGTGGTCAATTAAGAGGAATAAAAAACCACAATAAACATAAACTATAACATAGTTAAGTGGTCAATTAAGAGGAATAAAAAACCTCAATAAACATAAACTATAACATAGTTAAGTGGTCAATTAAGAGGAATAAAAAGCCACGATAAACATAAACTATAACATAGTTAAGTGGTCAATTAAGAGGAATAAAAAGCCACAATAAACATAAACTATAACATAGTTAAGTGGTCAATTAAGAGGAATAAAAAGCCACAATAAACATAAACTATAACATAGTTAAGTGGTCAATTAAGAGGAATAAAAAGCCACGATAAACATAAACTATAACATAGTTAAGTGGTCAATTAAGAGGAATAAAAAACCACAATAAACATAAACTATAACATAGTTAAGTGGTCAATTAAGAGGAATAAAAAGCCACGATAAACATAAACTATAACATAGTTAAGTGGTCAATTAAGAGGAATAAAAAACCACGATAAACATAAACTATAACATAGTAAAGTGGTCAATTAAGAGGAATAAAAAGCCACGATAAACATAAACTATAACATAGTTAAGTGGTCAATTAAGAGGAATAAAAAGCCACGATAAACATAAACTATAACATAGTTAAGTGGTCAATTAAGAGGAATAAAAAAACACTATAAACATAAACTATAACATAGTTAAGTGGTCAATTAAGAGGAATAAAAAACCTCAATAAACATAAACTATAACATAGTTAAGTGGTCAATTAAGAGGAATAAAAAGCCACGATAAACATAAACTATAACATAGTTAAGTGGTCAATTAAGAGGAATAAAAAGCCACGATAAACATAAACTATAACATAGTTAAGTGGTCAATTAAGAGGAATAAAAAACCACAATAAACATAAACTATAACATAGTTAAGTGGTCAATTAAGAGGAATAAAAAACCTCAATAAACATAAACTATAACATAGTTAAGTGGTCAATTAAGAGGAATAAAAAGCCACGATAAACATAAACTATAACATAGTTAAGTGGTCAATTAAGAGGAATAAAAAGCCACAATAAACATAAACTATAACATAGTTAAGTGGTCAATTAAGAGGAATAAAAAGCCACAATAAACATAAACTATAACATAGTTAAGTGGTCAATTAAGAGGAATAAAAAGCCACGATAAACATAAACTATAACATAGTTAAGTGGTCAATTAAGAGGAATAAAAAACCACAATAAACATAAACTATAACATAGTTAAGTGGTCAATTAAGAGGAATAAAAAGCCACGATAAACATAAACTATAACATAGTTAAGTGGTCAATTAAGAGGAATAAAAAGCCACGATAAACATAAACTATAACATAGTTAAGTGGTCAATTAAGAGGAATAAAAAACCACAATAAACATAAACTATAACATAGTTAAGTGGTCAATTAAGAGGAATAAAAAGCCACGATAAACATAAACTATAACATAGTTAAGTGGTCAATTAAGAGGAATAAAAAACCACGATAAACATAAACTATAACATAGTTAAGTGGTCAATTAAGAGGAATAAAAAGCCACGATAAACATAAACTATAACATAGTTAAGTGGTCAATTAAGAGGAATAAAAAACCACGATAAACATAAACTATAACATAGTTAAGTGGTCAATTAAGAGGAATAAAAAGCCACGATAAACATAAACTATAACATAGTTAAGTGGTCAATTAAGAGGAATAAAAAGCCACGACAAACATAAACTATAACATAGTTAAGTAGTCAATTAAGAGGAATAAAAAGCCACGATAAACATAA
Organism: Sepiola atlantica; assembly: GCA_963556195.1. NCBI lineage: Eukaryota > Metazoa > Mollusca > Cephalopoda > Sepiida > Sepiolidae > Sepiola > Sepiola atlantica. The sequence continues at coordinate 91,652,584 of OY744539.1, read as the reverse complement.
ACTATAACATAGTTAAGTGGTCAATTAAGAGGAATAAAAAGCCATGATAAACATAAACTATAACATAGTTAAGTGGTCAATTAAGAGGAATAAAAAGCCACAATAAACATAAACTATAACATAGTTAAGTGGTCAATTAAGAGGAATAAAAAGCCACAATAAACATAAACTATAACATAGTTAAGTGGTCAATTAAGGGGAATAAAAAGCCACAATAAACATAAACTATAACATAGTTAAGTGGTCAATTAAGAGGAATAAAAAGCCACAATAAACATAAACTATAACATAGTTAAGTGGTCAATTAAGAGGAATAAAAAGCCACGATAAACATAAACTATAACATAGTTAAGTGGTCAATTAAGAGGAATAAAAAACCACAATAAACATAAACTATAACATAGTTAAGTGGTCAATTAAGAGGAATAAAAAGCCACGATAAACATAAACTATAACATAGTTAAGTGGTCAATTAAGAGGAATAAAAAACCACGATAAACATAAACTATAACATAGTTAAGTGGTCAATTAAGAGGAATAAAAAGCCACGATAAACATAAACTATAACATAGTTAAGTGGTCAATTAAGAGGAATAAAAAACCACAATAAACATAAACTATAACATAGTTAAGTGGTCAATTAAGAGGAATAAAAAGCCACGATAAACATAAACTATAACATAGTTAAGTGGTCAATTAAGAGGAATAAAAAGCCACGATAAACATAAACTATAACATAGTTAAGTGGTCAATTAAGAGGAATAAAAAGCCACAATAAACATAAACTATAACATAGTTAAGTGGTCAATTAAGAGGAATAAAAAGCCACAATAAACATAAACTATAACATAGTTAAGTGGTCAATTAAGAGGAATAAAAAGCCACGATAAACATAAACTATAACATAGTTAAGTGGTCAATTAAGAGGAATAAAAAGCCACGATAAACATAAACTATAACATAGTTAAGTGGTCAATTAAGAGGAATAAAAAGCCACAATAAACATAAACTATAACATAGTTAAGTGGTCAATTAAGAGGAATAAAAAGCCACAATAAACATAAACTATAACATAGTTAAGTGGTCAATTAAGAGGAATAAAAAGCCACAATAAACATAAACTATAACATAGTTAAGTGGTCAATTAAGAGGAATAAAAAGCCACGATAAACATAAACTATAACATAGTTAAGTGGTCAATTAAGAGGAATAAAAAACCACGATAAACATAAACTATAACATAGTTAAGTGGTCAATTAAGAGGAATAAAAAGCCACGATAAACATAAACTATAACATAGTTAAGTGGTCAATTAAGAGGAATAAAAAACCACAATAAACATAAACTATAACATAGTTAAGTGGTCAATTAAGAGGAATAAAAAGCCACGATAAACATAAACTATAACATAGTTAAGTGGTCAATTAAGAGGAATAAAAAGCCACGATAAAGATAAACTATAACATAGTTAAGTGGTCAATTAAGAGGAATAAAAAACCACAATAAACATAAACTATAACATAGTTAAGTGGTCAATTAAGAGGAATAAAAAGCCACGATAAACATAAACTATAACATAGTTAAGTGGTCAATTAAGAGGAATAAAAAGCCACGATAAACATAAACTATAACATAGTTAAGTGGTCAATTAAGAGGAATAAAAAGCCACAATAAACATAAACTATAACATAGTTAAGTGGTCAATTAAGAGGAATAAAAAACCTCGATAAACATAAACTATAACATAGTTAAGTGGTCAATTAAGAGGAATAAAAAGCCACGATAAACATAAACTATAACATAGTTAAGTGGTCAATTAAGAGGAATAAAAAACCACGATAAACATAAACTATAACATATTTAAGTGGTCAATTAAGAGGAATAAAACTCCACGATAAACATAAACTATAACATAGTTAAGTGGTCAATTAAGAGGAATAAAAAACCACGATAAACATAAACTATAACATAGTTAAGTGGTCAATTAAGAGGAATAAAACTCCACGATAAACATAAACTATAACATAGTTAAGTGGTCAATTAAGAGGAATAAAAAACCACGATAAACATAAACTATAACATAGTTAAGTGGTCAATTAAGAGGAATAAAAAACCACGATAAACATAAACTATAACATATTTAAGTGGTCAATTAAGAGGAATAAAACTCCACGATAAACATAAACTATAACATAGTTAAGTGGTCAATTAAGAGGAATAAAAAACCACGATAAACATAAACTATAACATAGTTAAGTGGTCAATTAAGAGGAATAAAAAACCACGATAAACATAAACTATAACATATTTAAGTGGTCAATTAAGAGGAATAAAACTCCACGATAAACATAAACTATAACATAGTTAAGTGGTCAATTAAGAGGAATAAAAAGCCACGATAAACATAAACTATAACATAGTTAAGTGGTCAATCAAGAGGAATAAAAAACCACGATAAACATAAACTATAACATAGTTAAGTGGTCAATTAAGAGGAATAAAAACCATGATAAACATAAACTATAACATAGTTAAGTGGTCAATTAAGAGGAATAAAAAGCCACGATAAACATAAACTATAACATAGTTAAGTGGTCAATTAAGAGGAATAAAAAACCACGATAAACATAAACTATAACATAGTTAAGTGGTCAATTAAGAGGAATAAAAAACCACGATAAACATAAACTATAACATAGTTAAGTGGTCAATTAAGAGGAATAAAAAGCCACGATAAACATAAACTATAACATAGTTAAGTGGTCAATTAAGAGGAATAAAAAGCCACGATAAACATAAACTATAACATAGTTAAGTGGTCAATTAAGAGGAATAAAAAGCCATGATAAACATAAACAATAACATAGTTAAGTGGTCAATTAAGAGGAATAAAAAGCCACGATAAACATAAACTATAACATAGTTAAGTGGTCAATTAAGAGGAATAAAAAGCCATGATAAACATAAACTATAACATAGTTAAGTGGTCAATTAAGAGGAATAAAAAACCACGATAAACATAAACTATAACATAGTTAAGTGGTCAATTAAGAGGAATAAAAAACCACGATAAACATAAACTATAACATAGTTAAGTGGTCAATTAAGAGGAATAAAAAGCCACGATAAACATAAACTATAACATAGTTAAGTGGTCAATTAAGAGGAATAAAAAGCCACAATAAACATAAACTATAACATAGTTAAGTGGTCAATTAAGAGGAATAAAAAGCCATGATAAACATAAACAATAACATAGTTAAGTGGTCAATTAAGAGGAATAAAAAGCCATGATAAACATAAACTATAACATAGTTAAGTGGTCAATTAAGAGGAATAAAAAACCACGATAAACATAAACTATAACATAGTTAAGTGGTCAATTAAGAGGAATAAAAAGCCACGATAAACATAAACTATAACATAGTTAAGTGGTCAATTAAGAGGAATAAAAAACCACGATAAACATAAACTATAACATAGTTAAGTGGTCAATTAAGAGGAATAAAAAGCCATGATAAACATAAACTATAACATAGTTAAGTGGTCAATTAAGAGGAATAAAAAACCATGATAAACATAAACAATAACATAGTTAAGTGGTCAATTAAGAGGAATAAAAAGCCACGATAAACATAAACTATAACATAGTTAAGTGGTCAATTAAGAGGAATAAAAAGCCACGATAAACATAAACTATAACATAGTTAAGTGGTCAATTAAGAGGAATAAAAAGCCATGATAAACATAAACAATAACATAGTTAAGTGGTCAATTAAGAGGAATAAAAAGCCATGATAAACATAAACTATAACATAGTTAAGTGGTCAATTAAGAGGAATAAAAAACCATGATAAACATAAACTATAACATAGTTAAGTGGTCAATTAAGAGGAATAAAAAGCCATGATAAACATAAACTATAACATAGTTAAGTGGTCAATTAAGAGGAATAAAAAGCCACGATAAACATAAACTATAACATAGTTAAGTGGTCAATTAAGAGGAATAAAAAGCCACGATAAACATAAACTATAACATAGTTAAGTGGTCAATTAAGAGGAATAAAAAGCCATGATAAACATAAACTATAACATAGTTAAGTGGTCAATTAAGAGGAATAAAAAGCCACGATAAACATAAACTATAACATAGTTAAGTGGTCAATTAAGAGGAATAAAAAGCCACGATAAACATAAACTATAACATAGTTAAGTGGTCAATTAAGAGGAATAAAAAGCCATGATAAACATAAACTATAACATAGTTAAGTGGTCAATTAAGAGGAATAAAAAACCATGATAAACATAAACAATAACATAGTTAAGTGGTCAATTAAGAGGAATAAAAAGCCACGATAAACATAAACTATAACATAGTTAAGTGGTCAATTAAGAGGAATAAAAAGCCACGATAAACATAAACTATAACATAGTTAAGTGGTCAATTAAGAGGAATAAAAAGCCACGATAAACATAAACTATAACATAGTTAAGTGGTCAATTAAGAGGAATAAAAAGCCATGATAAACATAAACTATAACATAGTTAAGTGGTCAATTAAGAGGAATAAAAAACCATGATAAACATAAACAATAACATAGTTAAGTGGTCAATTAAGAGGAATAAAAAGCCACGATAAACATAAACTATAACATAGTTAAGTGGTCAATTAAGAGGAATAAAAAGCCATGATAAACATAAACTATAACATAGTTAAGTGGTCAATTAAGAGGAATAAAAAGCCACGATAAACATAAACTATAACATAGTTAAGTGGTCAATTAAGAGGAATAAAAAGCCATGATAAACATAAACTATAACATAGTTAAGTGGTCAATTAAGAGGAATAAAAAACCATGATAAACATAAACAATAACATAGTTAAGTGGTCAATTAAGAGGAATAAAAAGCCACGATAAACATAAACTATAACATAGTTAAGTGGTCAATTAAGAGGAATAAAAAGCCATGATAAACATAAACTATAACATAGTTAAGTGGTCAATTAAGAGGAATAAAAAGCCACGATAAACATAAACTATAACATAGTTAAGTGGTCAATTAAGAGGAATAAAAAGCCATGATAAACATAAACTATAACATAGTTAAGTGGTCAATTAAGAGGAATAAAAAACCACGATAAACATAAACTATAACATAGTTAAGTGGTCAATTAAGAGGAATAAAAAACCACGATAAACATAAACTATAACATAGTTAAGTGGTCAATTAAGAGGAATAAAAAACCATGATAAACATAAACTATAACATAGTTAAGTGGTCAATTAAGAGGAATAAAAAGCCACGATAAACATAAACTATAACATAGTTAAGTGGTCAATTAAGAGGAATAAAAAGCCACGATAAACATAAACTATAACATAGTTAAGTGGTCAATTAAGAGGAATAAAAAGCCATGATAAACATAAACTATAACATAGTTAAGTGGTCAATTAAGAGGAATAAAAAGCCACGATAAACATAAACTATAACATAGTTAAGTGGTCAATTAAGAGGAATAAAAAGCCATGATAAACATAAACTATAACATAGTTTAGTGGTCAATTAAGAGGAATAAAAAACCATGATAAACATAAACAATAACATAGTTAAGTGGTCAATTAAGAGGAATAAAAAGCCACGATAAACATAAACTATAACATAGTTAAGTGGTCAATTAAGAGGAATAAAAAGCCACGATAAACATAAACTATAACATAGTTAAGTGGTCAATTAAGAGGAATAAAAAGCCACGATAAACATAAACTATAACATAGTTAAGTGGTCAATTAAGAGGAATAAAAAGCCACGATAAACATAAACTATAACATAGTTAAGTGGTCAATTAAGAGGAATAAAAAGCCACGATAAACATAAACTATAACATAGTTAAGTGGTCAATTAAGAGGAATAAAAAGCCACGATAAACATAAACTATAACATAGTTAAGTGGTCAATTAAGAGGAATAAAAAGCCACGATAAACATAAACTATAACATAGTTAAGTGGTCAATTAAGAGGAATAAAAAGCCACGATAAACATAAACTATAACATAGTTAAGTGGTCAATTAAGAGGAATAAAAAGCCACAATAAACATAAACTATAACATAGTTAAGTGGTCAATTAAGAGGAATAAAAAGCCACGATAAACATAAACTATAACATAGTTAAGTGGTCAATTAAGAGGAATAAAAAGCCACGATAAACATAAACTATAACATAGTTAAGTGGTCAATTAAGAGGAATAAAAAGCCACGATAAACATAAACTATAACATAGTTAAGTGGTCAATTAAGAGGAATAAAAAGCCATGATAAACATAAACTATAACATAGTTTAGTGGTCAATTAAGAGGAATAAAAAACCATGATAAACATAAACAATAACATAGTTAAGTGGTCAATTAAGAGGAATAAAAAGCCACGATAAACATAAACTATAACATAGTTAAGTGGTCAATTAAGAGGAATAAAAAGCCACGATAAACATAAACTATAACATAGTTAAGTGGTCAATTAAGAGGAATAAAAAGCCACGATAAACATAAACTATAACATAGTTAAGTGGTCAATTAAGAGGAATAAAAAGCCACGATAAACATAAACTATAACATAGTTAAGTGGTCAATTAAGAGGAATAAAAAGCCACGATAAACATAAACTATAACATAGTTAAGTGGTCAATTAAGAGGAATAAAAAGCCACGATAAACATAAACTATAACATAGTTAAGTGGTCAATTAAGAGGAATAAAAAGCCACGATAAACATAAACTATAACATAGTTAAGTGGTCAATTAAGAGGAATAAAAAGCCACGATAAACATAAACTATAACATAGTTAAGTGGTCAATTTGGGCGAGGAAAATTGGTGTTTTTCACTGCTTTACTAACTCAACATTTGAGAGGTAGAGGAGAATCTTGATTGTACACTCGGATGATTGTATTGCATATAGAATTTAAGTGTTAGCCCCAGGAAAAGGACCCTTGATTTCTGAGAACTTACACTGAAGTAAAATGGAAAAAAAAAGTTTTACATGTATTGCATATTTCGTTGCGTTTCTTCTGAGCATAAACCTGTTATATTTTTATAAGTCACAGCTTTTAGTTCTTTTTTTTGTTTGCATTTGGCCATAGGTAAGAACAATTAAGATAAATATTATCGAAATCACTGTCTCAAAATATTAAAATCTGATTTTTACAAAGTCTATCAGGTATGAGTATGATGAATAGACGTGAAATCTGGCCAGTGAAGGTTGAAAACATGCGTTGCATGGAGAGAAATGATATGAGAATGACACGATAGATGTGTAATGTGAGTCTTAAAAACAGGCTTAGATCTAATGACGTCAGTGGAAGATGGTGTTTCTGTAATTTGATTGGCCCCTGAAAGTGAGAATTCAGAAGTCTATGACTAAACTCTAAACCTTAAACAAAACCCAGTTTGGTTTGATTCTTGTAGAAGCACAAAAACCCTCTGTGTAACTTTGAGCTCCAATGAACGAAAAATAATTCTGCTCACCGCAGAATCTCACTCCACACTGACTTGACCTTCTCCTGATTTTCTTCTCTTTTTATTAGCAGATTTTCCTTCAGTTAATTCCGCTTAACCAATCAGAAAAAACATAATCCGCTGGCTGATTATTTGTCGTCAAGGCGAATCCACATATTATTGTGCAGCAACAAGTAGATTTGTTACTTCGAGGTTGCGAGTTCAATCCTCACTAGAAAATTAGTAAGCCAAAACTTATTTCCCCTTCCATCTGCAAGCCAGGCAAAGGCGGACCCTCTTACTGCGGGGATGAAGTAAGTCTGGGCCATCTCCACCGCTCGATTCTGGCTCAAGATCAGCAATTCCGCCACAGCCCCCACGCTTCTGTCGTTGCATTGCAAGTCTTCTTTAAAGGCCAGGTGTCACTTTCATTGTACTGCGAACATAGGTGCTATAATGGCCACAAGACTTGTACATGAGGTGAGGAGTGGCTTCAGTTCGTGGAACTTCTTCCAGGCAGTCTTGACTCGTGTTTTATTCACCAGTTCACAGCCCCCCAGAAGCTGAGAGCATCTCCCAGATAGCAAAAGAAAGCTACCACCTTTACTGCATCAAGGTCAGCTTGGGCACTTGCCTGTGGTCTACCGTCAAAGGGATGTGCTTGTCTCTGACAACTTGCACATCTGAAACTTGGATCTTCCACCAGACGCCTCAGTCCACTGCACCTCTTATTCACCCATAGCAGAAGATGCGGTGCTTGTATAATAAAAAGCCGAAAAAAAGTTTTTTTTGTCTTTTAGTGTTGGAGAGGTAAATAAGGGGCAGGTAACTCTTACAACGAATTTTAAACACGATTTTCCAGTAATCAAAACTGATGGCTTTAATTGGCGTTGCACATGTGGCTACTGTGCAAGGAGAACGTCGATTAGACATAAAAGGGTTAGGGTTAGGTTTAGGGTTAGGGTTAGAAAAATATTGTTCGAAAGCTAGAGCTGTTGTGAAGAGTTACCTGCCCCTTATTTATCTCTCCAACACTAAAAGACAAAAATAATTTTTTTTCGGCTTTTTATTATACAAGCACCGAAGATGCTATTGCTGATTACACCTCAAGAAGGTCAAGACCTGCACCACAGATCATAATTTTGGTCTTTCTTGCACTCACCCTAAGTCTCTCCTGATTAAGTTCTTGTTAGAGATAGCCATTTTGTAGTATAGGCGATGCGTCTCTATTCATCTGACAGGCCTTGTTTGATGACAAAAGGGTCAACAGGTTCAAGTTGAAAAGACAAACATTCTCAGTACAATTTATTTAAGTTTTATTAATGCAAGAACCCAAAAATATAAGACAGGTTGGTCCGGCCAGCATGTATTAATTAGAGAACAAGAATTGAGTCCAGGTCTTTAGTTTTTGCCTCTCGTCCAAATCATGATGAGAGGCAAGCCAGGAAATATACATCTGTTCACATTGACATCTCGACTGGAACTGTTCATAGTTGGGTACCAAATAGTTGTGGCGGAAAAGTGCAAATGCACAAAGGGTTCTAATAACCCGCCGTATCATTTTGCGAGTCTGAACATGCCTGTGTTATCTGACCGAACCACATACCAATCACTACGCAAGAGATTACATGTAAATACAAAAGAAAATAGATCTTAATTATGTAACTGCTATATTTCCTTCCATACCAGAAGCCTCCAAACACACAAAGCAATTCCGTTATGATAATAAGATCATCGGTATAGAGATCTTCCTATGGGACACCAGCATGAAATTCCTGTGAAAGAGCGCGATCACCATGATGAAGAGCAGTTGGATTGAGTACGTAACCCTGGTGAATCCCAACTTTCACATGAAACTCACCACTGTAGCTGTCTCAAACACAAACTCTGCTCCAAGCATTAACAATATTCTTTTATATATAAGTGTACAATGTGTACACTTATATATAAAAGGAATATATATATATATATATATATATATATATATATATATATATATAAACTTCTTTTGTAAGATCCCAGCAAATTGCTTGATTAATTGAGAAATCAACTTTAAGAGCATAATATTTTTTTTTTTTTTTTGGTACAGAAAATCAGTACAACATCAATACCATTGGTTTCAAGCTCAGAAGGCGTTTACCATCTGGCTCTCTTCAGCTTTGTTGTCACCTGGTAAAGAAATGTGAACTCATGTATCACTCTCGTTAGGATACGTTATTTGCTTTAGAGTGTTAAATTAGAGTTGTTTAAATGTTGTGTTAGGGAAAGAAATGTGAGATTAAAAAGTTTAATAAATGGTATTGATGTTGTACTGATTTTCTGTACCATATATATATATATTTCACTAATTATAAGATATTAGTCGACGCTTTATCTTTTGTTGGATTACTTATATATATATAAGTTAGAAAGAAATAAGTTAGAAAGAAATAACTCAAGCCAACAATCCAGTCGTTTCACGTTATAATTTATTTCTTGTCAGGACATGAATCATCAGATGTGCTGATGGTTTCTGAATGAAAAATGAGAGTACTTACGTCGTCTTGGTTATCTTCAAGAAGGAAGGGGGAACATGGACTGAGGTGTTTCTCATTTCATGTTCCCCTCTCCCCTTCCGCCTTTTAGCTCCCCCATCCTCTTCTAAGACGGCGTAAGTGCTCCCATTTTTTATTCAGAAACCACCAGTCTTGGCAGCACGTCTGATGATTCTCGTCCTGGCTTGAGTTATTTCTTTTTAACTTCTATTATTGCTCTGTTTTTTCATTGAGCTATGCGACTCAAGATTTCCTACAGAAATTCCTTTCTATATATATATATATATATATATATATATATATTAGTGTGTGTGTGTGTGAAGGTTCAAATGATTTCGATGGGAATCCGAGTAAGAGAGCTCAATGTACATTTAAACAGAGCATGAATAAATTTTAAAGTGGAAAAAACTAGACATACATTCGGGTTGTACACATTATAACTTATTTCGACCTAGGTCGGTCTCAACAGATATATAACCGACTGCATTTAGAACATGAATGATGAGAAAATGTTACCATCGTTTTTAAAGTAAAGAAAAAAAAATTCTAGTTGATGATTGATCGTTATAATGAAGCGGAATTGGGGGATATTCGGATTAAATTTACGAGTATTTACGCTTAAAAGTTTAATTGATTACAAATCGAAAAATGCGGGGTATGTTACAGTGCAGAGATTACAATTAAAATTACGAGTGATCACGATTAAAATTAGGATTAAAACTGAATTGATTATAAAACGGAAAATGCGGTGTATACCGCAGTACCGAGATTAAAAGTGCAACGAAATTTACACAAAGTTTATTTACAAATTTAAAAAAAGAGAATTTTGCCGGGGGTTTCTTGTGTATACGTAGACAATTTAGAATTTACGAATACTATTTTTATAATTATTATTATAATTGTAACTCCTACCATTAATATTTATATTTACAACAAATTAAAGAAATAGACCTTTTCATAACGAACTAGTAAATCTATGTCGGTGCCTGCACGTCTCTTTTGTTTAAAATGTCATTATCTACGTTTTTTAAAATTCTGATTTTTTTCTTCAAGGCATAGATTACATCTGTGTCTGAATCCTCTAGGAGTAGCTGATTTACACAAAATTGACCACAAAATAATTGGTGTTAAGTTTTTGTTCTTTAAAGACCACCAATATTTAGTCAATTCCATTTTGTTGATAATATCCAGGTTAGAGAATGAATGTTTGTGGACATAAAAACGTTGTTTCCACTTATCAGCGGATATTCCTATATAGATTTTATTATTAGTAATGTTCTCTTGTGGGTAAATTGTGGCCTTGTATACGACACTTTCTACATTACAATTTCCCTTAAGTGAACAATTACTTTTAACTTAACAATTACATTTTTTCTATTTAGGTTTAATCACGTTGATCTGTGTGTCAAATATTTTTTTATTGTGTGTGTGTTGATTATACTGTCCATATTTTTTGTACAAGAATAGCTTATTTTCACTGTTTTTCTGTTGAATACTTTGCTTAAGGGGTTACTAGTGTTAACGTGTTAGTCTATCAAATTTAAAAATTTTCTACCGATATTTATATTAGATAATTGACAAAATGGTGGTTGAACCAAATAATTCTACACACCCTATTTATTAATTGATGTCTAATACTTATTGTTAATATTTTTTTTAAATCAGAAGTATCTGAATTTTTAATGAAGGGATACCACCTCTTTTTTACCATTTTGCATAAAACTAAATTAAACTAAATATAGCCCACATTACCAACCTTATGCCTAGCAGCTGTGTTTAAAAATTCATAATGATCAGTGAATTAGTTTAGGAGTGAATCCTGTACATACAAATATATAAACATATACACATACCTAACTTTATAAAATAGAGATATATATTATACAGTAGATACCTATCACTATAGTGGTCAGTGTGAAAATAATAATAGACACTGTCTGATTTCCTGCACAAAAAAGCATTTACTAAATAGGCCTACATATTGTCCCATGCAGTCGAGTTGACACTTTTTCTTTTTGTTTCAGGAGTTTATTCTAGCAGCATGTGGGGGGGGGGGGGCAGAAAAGTAGAAAAAATTTATTCTTGGTGGCCTGGGATTTCCCACTAGAACCATAATGCTGTATTTTCACAACTACAACTTCACCAGCAGATTTTTTTTTATTAATACTAGTTTATTAGCATTGATTTATTAATACTAGTTTATTAACATTTACTTATTAATACTAGTTTATTAACATTTATCATTTATTTATCAATACTAGTTTATTAGCATTTATTTATTAATACTAGTTTATTAGCATTGATTTATTAATACTAGTTTATTAACATTGATTTATTAATACTAGTTTATTAGCATTGATTTATTAATACTAGTTTATTAACATTTATTTATTAATACTAGTTTATTAACATTTATCATTTATTTATTACTACTAGTTTATTAGCATTGATTTATTAATACTAGTTTATTAGCATTTATTTATTACTACTAGGTTATTAGCATTTATTTATTACTACTAGTTTATTAGCATTTATTTATTAATACTAGTTTATTAGCATTTATTTATTACTACTAGTTTATTAGCATTTATTTATTAATACTAGTTTATTAACATTTATCATTTATTTATTAATACTAGTTTATTAGCATTTATTTATCAATACTAGTTTATTAATATTTATCATTTATTTATTAATACTAGTTCATTAGCATTTATTTTTTAATACTAGTTTATTAGCATTTATTTATCAATACTAGTTTGTTAACATTTATTTATCAATACTAGTTCATTAGCATTTATTTTTTAATACTAGTTTATTAGCATTTATTTATCAATACTAGTTTATTAACATTTATTTATCAATACTAGTTTATTAACATTTATCATTTATTTATTAATACTAGTTTATTAACATTGATTTATTAATACTAGTTTATTAGCATTGATTTATTAATACTAGTTTATTAACATTTCTATATCAATACTAGTTTATTAGCATTGATTTATCAATACTAGTTTATTAGCATTGATTTATTAATACTAGTTTATTAGCATTTATTTATCAATACTAGTTTGTTAACATTTATTTATCAATACTAGTTCATTAGCATTTATTTTTTAATACTAGTTTATTAGCATTTATTTATCAATACTAGTTTATTAACATTTATTTATCAATACTAGTTTATTAACATTTATCATTTATTTATTAATACTAGTTTATTAACATTGATTTATTAATACTAGTTTATTAGCATTGATTTATTAATACTAGTTTATTAACATTTCTATATCAATACTAGTTTATTAGCATTGATTTATCAATACTAGTTTATTAGCATTGATTTATCAATACTAGTTTGTTAGCATTGATTTATTAATACTAGTTTATTAACATTTATTTATTAATACTAGTTTATTAACATTTCTTTATCAATACTAGTTTATTAGCATTGATTTATCAATACTAGTTTATTAGCATTGATTTATCAATACTAGTTTATTTACATTTCTTTATCAATACTAGTTTATTAACATTTCTTTATCAATACTAGTTTATAACATTTATTTATTAATACTAGTTTATTAACATTTCTTTATCAATACTAGTTTATTAACATTTCTTTATCAATACTAGTTTGTTAGCATTGATTTATTAATACTAGTTTATTAACATTTCTTTATCAATACTAGTTTATTAACATTTCTTTATCAATACTAGTTTATTAACATTTCTTTATCAATACTAGTTTATTAACATTTATTTATTAATACTAGTTTATTAACATTTCTTTATTAATACTAGTTTATTAGCATTGATTTATCAATACTAGTTTATTAGCATTTCTTTATCAATACTAGTTTATTAGCATTTCTTTATCAATACTAGTTTATTAGCATTTCTTTATCAATACTAGTTTATTAGCATTTCTTTATCAATACTAGTTTATTAGCATTTCTTTATCAATACTAGTTTATTAACATTTCTTTATCAATACAAGTTTATTAACATTTCTTTATCAATACTAGTTTATTAACATTTCTTTATCAATACTAGTTTGTTAGCATTGATTTATTAATACTAGTTTATTAACATTTATTTATTAATACTAGTTTATTAACATTTCTTTATCAATACTAGTTTATTAACATTTCTTTATCAATACTAGTTTATTAACATTTATTTATTAATACTAGTTTATTAACATTTCTTTATTAATACTAGTTTATTAGCATTGATTTATCAATACTAGTTTATTAGCATTTCTTTATCAATACTAGTTTATTAACATTTCTTTATCAATACTAGTTTATTAACATTTCTTTATCAATACTAGTTTATTAACATTTCTTTATCAATACTAGTTTATTAACATTTCTTTATCAATACTAGTTTGTTAGCATTGATTTATTAATACTAGTTTATTAACATTTATTTATTAATACAAGTTTATTAACATTTCTTTATCAATACTAGTTTATTAACATTTCTTTATTAATACTAGTTTATTAGCATTGATTTATCAATACTAGTTTATTAACATTTCTTTATACAATACTAGTTTATTAACATTTATTTATCAATACTAGTTTATTAACATTTCTTTATCAATACTAGTTTATTAACATTTCTTTATTAATACTAGTTTATTAGCATTGATTTATCAATACTAGTTTATTAATATTTCTTTATCAATACTAGTTTATTATCATTTCTTTATCAATACTAGTTTGTTAGCATTGATTTATTAATACTAGTTTATTAACATTTATTTATCAATACTAGTTTATTAGCATTTCTTTATCAATACTAGTTTATCAACATTTCTTTATCAATACTAGTTTATTAACATTTCTTTATCAATACTAGTTTATTAACATTTCTTTATCAATACTAGTTTATTAACATTTCTTTATCAATACTAGTTTGTTAGCATTGATTTATTAATACTAGTTTATTAGCATTTCTTTATCAATACTAGTTTATTAACATTTCTTTATCAATACTAGTTTATTAACATTTCTTTATCAATACTAGTTTATTAACATTTATTTATTAATACTAGTTTATTAACATTTCTTTATTAATACTAGTTTATTAGCATTGATTTATCAATACTAGTTTATTAGCATTTCTTTATCAATACTAGTTTATAAGCATTTCTTTATCAATACTAGTTTATTAGCATTTCTTTATCAATACTAGTTTATTAACATTTCTTTATCAATACTAGTTTATTAACATTTCTTTATCAATACTAGTTTATTAACATTTCTTTATCAATACTAGTTTGTTAGCATTGATTTATTAATACTAGTTTATTAACATTTATTTATTAATACTAGTTTATTAACATTTCTTTATCAATACTAGTTTATTAACATTTCTTTATCAATACTAGTTTATTAACATTTATTTATTAATACTAGTTTATTAACATTTCTTTATTAATACTAGTTTATTAGCATTTATTTATCAATACTAGTTTATTAGCATTTCTTTATCAATACTAGTTTATTAGCATTTCTTTATCAATACTAGTTTATTAACATTTCTTTATCAATACTAGTTTATTAACATTTCTTTATCAATACTAGTTTATTAACATTTCTTTATTAATACTAGTTTATTAGCATTTATTTATCAATACTAGTTTATTAGCATTTCTTTATCAATACTAGTTTATTAGCATTTCTTTATCAATACTAGTTTATTAACATTTCTTTATCAATACTAGTTTATTAACATTTATTTATCAATACTAGTTTATTAGCATTTCTTTATCAATACTAGTTTATCAACATTTCTTTATCAATACTAGTTTATTAACATTTCTTTATCAATACTAGTTTATTAACATTTCTTTATCAATACTAGTTTATTAACATTTCTTTATCAATACTAGTTTGTTAGCATTGATTTATTAATACTAGTTTATTAGCATTTCTTTATCAATACTAGTTTATTAACATTTCTTTATCAATACTAGTTTATTAACATTTCTTTATCAATACTAGTTTATTAACATTTATTTATTAATACTAGTTTATTAACATTTCTTTATTAATACTAGTTTATTAGCATTGATTTATCAATACTAGTTTATTAGCATTTCTTTATCAATACTAGTTTATAAGCATTTCTTTATCAATACTAGTTTATTAGCATTTCTTTATCAATACTAGTTTATTAACATTTCTTTATCAATACTAGTTTATTAACATTTCTTTATCAATACTAGTTTATTAACATTTATTTATTAATACTAGTTTATTAACATTTCTTTATCAATACTAGTTTATTAGCATTTCTTTATCAATACTAGTTTATTAACATTTCTTTATCAATACTAGTTTATTAACATTTATTTATTAATACTAGTTTATTAACATTTCTTTATCAATACTAGTTTATTAGCATTTCTTTATCAATACTAGTTTATTAACATTTCTTTATCAATACTAGTTTATTAACATTTCTTTATCAATACTAGTTTATTAACATTTATTTATTAATACTAGTTTATTAACATTTCTTTATCAATACTAGTTTGTTAGCATTGATTTATTAATACTAGTTTATTAACATTTATTTATTAATACTAGTTTATTAACATTTCTTTATCAATACTAGTTTATTAACATTTCTTTATCAATACTAGTTTATTAACATTTCTTTATTAATACTAGTTTATTAACATTTCTTTATTAATACTAGTTTATTAGCATTTATTTATCAATACTAGTTTATTAGCATTTCTTTATCAATACTAGTTTATTAGCATTTCTTTATCAATACTAGTTTATTAACATTTCTTTATCAATACTAGTTTATTAACATTTCTTTATCAATACTAGTTTATTAACATTTCTTTATTAATACTAGTTTATTAGCATTTATTTATCAATACTAGTTTATTAGCATTTCTTTATCAATACTAGTTTATTAGCATTTCTTTATCAATACTAGTTTATTAACATTTCTTTATCAATACTAGTTTATTAACATTTATTTATCAATACTAGTTTATTAGCATTTCTTTATCAATACTAGTTTGTTAGCATTGATTTGTTAATACTAGTTTATTAACATTTATTTATTAATACTAGTTTATACCCATTCCTTGAGCGGTGTTGGTACAGTACCTGGGTATGCCAATGTCTATTTTTACTTAGCTTATTCTGCTTTATGGTTAGCACAAAGAAAAATATTTGTGCAATTTTGCGGAAAAAATATTCTATTAATAAATAATGAATGTATTTATGTATAGATTTTATGGGGCTTCTGTATTATTGGGGCAGATGGAATTTTTATCTCTAATCTAGAAGCGTCTGTTGAAGGGGAGATAATTCAAACTGTTTTTCTTTGTTGTTGTTGTAACCATAACCGACGAAGGAAAATCCAATGAATTAGTAAGAAAACAAATTAAAAAAGGGTACTTATACAGTTTACGGACAGGACTGAGATAATAACGGTATAATTTAGAAAGCCATTCTTCACATGGGGAAGTGGTAGGTTGATTAAGTATTCTGTTTATTAAATTGTTAAGTTAAAGTACAAAATAGTTAATCAACCCCCCCCCCACCCCACCTCCCCATGTGAAGAATGGCTTTCTAAATTATACTGTTATTATTTCAATCCGGTTCGTAAACTGCATAAGTACCCTTTTTTTTAATTTACTTTCTTACTAATTCTCTGGATTTTCCTTATCGGTTATGGTTACAACAAAATAAAACAGTTTGAATTATCTCCCCTTTTAATTTGATTCATCAATACTGTGGGTATTGATTTACTGCTCTCCAGGAGTTAGGCACAAGGGGTTTAAAAATTGCCTGGGCAGCCCTGTCGGCATTCCCTGGTAGGTGAGCCTCAGGCAGTAAGCAATAAACTTACTCCTCCCCAAAGAGGGGAGGCGAAGCCTGGGAGGGTGGACCTCCTAGAACTGCACAGGACAGACCCATAGACCGGCGTAAATCAAGCCCCGAAGGCCAAGACAATACTAGTCTATGGGGTGCAGTATCCATCGGAACAGATACTACACTTTGATCTTAGCCAAAAGACTGTGGGTAGGTGGTTAGGTCGTGCATGCACACTGGAGGATGATCTCTTCTCTTACCTACAGCCCCTTTCATACAGAAGAGATGTTGCTAGTCTATCTCTACTCTATCGTTATGTTCGGGTTAGGTGCTCGACTGAGCTCCAATCCCCCTGTAAAACATTCACAGCAAGAACCCACCTGGCTACAACAGAGAACTTTCCTTTCTCTTTCTCTCTGTACTAAAGACCAAGTGGAACTTCCATGAACAGTTTCTTTCCCAGAAGGTCCCATCTGTGGAACAAAATACCCGGAATCTGCTTCCCAGTTAACTACACCATGGTCGTCTTCAAATCTAATGTAAACAAATACTTGTTGAGCTGTCCTCTTGGATAAACAATTCCTCTCAAGAAAATATGCGCATTCCTCCGGTTGTTTCCAATCCTTGCGTGGTGACGCTCACCGTCCAACCGATGACCTCTTTAATCCTCAAGTGGCCTCTGAGCCTTGATAAGCGGTGACACATAAGAATAAAACAAAGAATAAAATATTTGACTTTCCATTATCGAGTTGACAACAACCCAAGTTATTTATATATAGCGGAAAACATAAGTGGATACCAGGTTTCAATAAGAATTGTTTATTAAGATTTCAATTTATTATTTTATTTCTTACGAGCAGGGCTACCTGGCGTTGCTCGGGGCAAAAGTGTAACATATTTCTATTAAAACTTCTATCTCTTTATCTCTCTCTATGCATCTCTCTATCTCTCTCTAACTCCTCCACCGTTTTCCCTTCCCTACTACCTCTCTCCACTTCCCCTACATGCATACACACACATACATACATATACACACACATACACGCAGACAATTCTCATTTATATAGATTCATTGAGGAATGAGTCGGCATAAGGGAAGTAACTCCTTGATAAAAAATCAGAGTTACTTCCCTTTAACCGTAAAATAAACGTTGAAAGTAACCCTCCCCCCACCTTACCTGACGAAATCTGCGTCAGTGTACGGTCAAAGAATGAATAATTATTTCTAAATTTTATATCTTATTCATCCAGGGCAACGCTGATCAAGAATAAGCCAACTTTGTGGTTGTTTGTTTTGTAGTTTACATTAGCTGGACACACACACAGACAACTGTAGGTATCAACAAAGTATGTAGATACCTACATTGGAAGATCTGCGGAGAGGTGCAGCTTGAAAGATTGCTAAACATCTGGGAACATGAATCCTCACCCATAACATAAAATGGAAAGGCAACAGTGTTCTATGATAAAGACGTACAGGTGGGCAGAGATATATATGACAAATCTATCAAACCAGACATTGTCATCTGCAACAAACCTGTCCCGAATGACTATGACCTCAATAGAGCCGAACCTGAAAAAATAACCAAATATCAGGACCTCAAGAATGATTTAAAAACAATATGGTCCCTGAAAGAAATAAACATCATACCTGTTGTTGTAGGGGCAACTGGTTTAATGAAAAGAAACATCTAACAAAATACTTAGATACAGTCCCTGGAAGACCCAACTGTAGGGAAGTACAGATAGAAGCCCTAAAAGGGACAACATCTATCCTAAAGCGAGCCCTCGGATATAAGTTTAACTCATAAGGAAATCAAGTGTTAGCCCCAAGAGGGGGCCTCTTGATCTCTTCAAATTAACTGACCTAAAATGATAAAAAATAACTACCCTTTATATAATAGATGACTGATATTTTTTAAACCCCACAAAGCTTCCGGTACTTATTTATAAAGAGATACATGTGAAATATGGCAGTTCAAAATAAAATAACAGAAAAACTTATGGATATACTTACTTGTTAGTGAAAAATATTAGTGTCCAAAAGGGGAGGTGCTGTACAGAACACTATTTCCTGCCTTGACAGAGTACGCAATAGACAAACCCCTTTCTCACAGAAGAGACGTTGCTGGTCTCTCTCTAACCTATCGTTATTGCTATGAAAGGTACTCAACTGATCTCCAATCATTGGTTCCTCCTTGTAAGACATTCGCAGCAAGAGACTTTCCCTTCTCCTTCCATGTGCATTAGGCAGAATTTTTATGGACAAAGCTTCTTTGCAAGAACTTCTCATCTGTAGAACACATTGCTGCAGGACTGCTTCCTTGCTGCTTACAACTTGGTTGTCTTCAAATCCAATGTCAACAAATTCTTGTCCCAAAGATAAAACAGTTCCTATCATTGATCAATGTTAGTAATCCCATAGTGTTCCTCATCTTTCGGCTGCCAATCATTTCCAATCTCATTAACCCATATCTTCGAGTGGTTACTTCTTGTTTTTCTTCAGAATTGATACTCTGATATTTACTTATTTTTTAATCAAATCAATATTTTATATGTTCCCCACACAACACCATGACACATTCTAACTGTTCGTGGAATAAAGGAATATTGGCTTGGATGTCAAATACACAAATGCCTGGACACATGATGACTATTCACAGAATAAATAAATATCGGATTGGATATCAAATACACGAACGCCGGGACATGTTATGAGTATTCGCGGAATAAATGAATATCGGATTGGATGTCAAATACACGGACCGTTAGTCATAGTGAGCATAACAATTCTTCCACTATTGATGTCTACTTCAAGCATTTTTCCAAAATTATTTCTTAGAAACTTTTTCTTTGCGAATTGTCTCAGTCGAGAAGGATTTCTCCTTCTCTGACCGAGAACAGAACAGATGACATATAGTATCAGAACAGAGATTACATATGTTTTTATTAACACAAATAGAAAAAATCGACTCGCACAGACAGTAAAAAAAAAGGCACAAAAAACAAAAATAGCTGTCACGTAACCTGCTTTCAACTACGTCGGCACAAAAATGTGCAATAAAATATAAAAGCAGACAAAATCTGTCTGTTCTCTTTCTTTCTCCTCATTTCCAGAAAGCAGGCAACAACGACGTTTCATCCAACTATCCCCCCCCCTCCTCGTCAAGTCAAGTCAAAGTCAAACAGCCTCCTCTTTGAGGCGTGGAGGCTGCTTAACTTGTTCAACTGATATGCACTGACACAGAGCACACACACACACATGCGTACAACCACTGTCACACACACACACACACATATTGTCCCACGCAGCGCACATATGGACACAGAGCGACGCACACACCTTATCTATCGCATGCAACCACACACTCATGCACGCATACACACACTGTTGACAAAGGCACACACACAAATGCCTACATGACATATCAATTCTCACTCACGCACGCATACACACACTGTTGACAAAGGCACACACACAAATGCCTACATGACATATCAATTCTCACTCACGCACGCATACACACACTGTTGACAAAGGCACACACACAAATGCCTACATGACATATCAATTCTCACTCACGCACGCATACACACACTGTTGACAAAGGCACACATACAAATGCCTACATGACATATCAATTCTCACTCACGCACGCATACACTTAGGCACCCTGACAAATCTCAACTCAGACAAATCTTATCCTTCATTCAACCATTTCATGTTTTCCTTGTTTTTATCTGTTTCTTACTGGTTTTAAACATCTCTTTAACACTCTAAATGTAAACGTGGATCTTAGCATCTCCTCTAAGACACAACATCTTAATAAGCTAAGGTCCGCGCTCCTACAAATGAACTAGAAATCCTTATAGACTGAGAAAACATGTTTAAATAACACAATGTATTAATATATATTGGAGTTTTTAAGAAATCAAAATATAAATGAAAAGTTGACCGAGGTGAGAGAGCAGACGTCTTTCTCTGGGAGCTCTCTGACTGTTGTCTGCAATTCCCAAAGGGGTCCTTCAAAGTTCCGGTTGAAGTTAATAAACCCTAAAGTCTGATTGGTTCTCGTCTGACCAAATCACCTCACAGGGGCTGCTTTCAAGGAGAAAGAAATGTTAATGTTTATGACTGCTACGGCATAAATATCGATTCTGAGAAAAGTAGGCATCTTGTTTAGCCACTTGTTTACGTTAAACAAGATGGCTACTTAGTTCAGAATCGATATTTACGCTAACTTAAAAAGCTTAAAACTTCTATTAAATATTTATTTTTTAAAACGTAAATAGGTCACAAATGAGTATTGATTTACTCCTCTCCAGGAGTTAGGCACAAGGCCAGTTTTTATCTTACTCCCACAAGTAAGATGTGACCCAAGGTCGGGTCGGGAAAGTGGGGTTTGAAAAGCCAGCACCCGAGAGGTGAGCACTCTGGCCATTAAAAATTGCCTGGGCAGCCCTGTTGGCATTCCCCGGTAGGGGCGCTTCAGGCAGTAAGCAATAAACTTACTCCTCCTCAAAGAGGGGAGGCAAAGCCTGGGAGGGTGAACCTCCTAGAACTGCACAGAACCGACCCATAGACCGGCGTAAATCAAGCCCCGAAGGCAAAGACAATACCAGTCTATGGGGTGCAGTATCCATCGGAACAGATACTACACTTTGATTTTAGCCAAAAGGCCAAATGAGTATTGATTTACTCCTCTCCAGGAGTTAGGCACAAGGCCAGTTTTTATCTTACTCCCACAAGTAAGATGTGACCCAAGGTCGGGTCGGGAAAGTGGGGTTTAAAAATTGCCTGGGCAGCCCCGTCGGCATTCCCCAGTAGAGGCGCCTCAGGCAGTATACAATAAACTTACTCCTCCACAAAGAGGGGAGGCGAAGCCTGGGAGGGTGGACCTCCTATAACTGCACAGGACAGACCCATAGACCGGCGTAAATCAAGCCCCGAAGGCCAAGACAATACCAGTCTATGGGGTGCAGTATCCATCGGAACAGATACTACACTTTGATCTTAGCCAAGAATGAGTATGTAAAGTAAAATAAATTGTTTTTGACTAATTTCCCAACTGTTTCCTTTAAAATAATTTATGTCGTTAATCGTAACGTTTACTGTTTAATTTCTAATCTTGGGGGATATAAAATTCAAGAAAGGCTGAGAAACCCGGTGTAGACGGTTATTTCAACTAGTATAATGATACATAAAGGCACATTCCCTCTCGAGGGAAATGAATGGGAACATTTAAAACAAGAAAAAAAGAGAAAAAAAGATTGTGCTGATGGTGAAACCGTTTGAGTGATGACCTTGAAAATAGACATTCTTTTGGGGGGTTTTCTTCCTTTTCCCTCGAATCATCTTCCTTCCTTTGGGATTCCCCCACTCATCTTCCTAAGTCATCATGTCATTACACAAAAATGTCAACAACTAAAAAAAATCTTATATCGCAGACAAACAAAAAAGGAAATGATAAAAAATACAAATTCTTCGATGCGACGGAGGGGGGGAGCAAAAATTAATGCTTACTTTTGTTTTAGGAGTACCATTGAACTGTAATACTTGACTTTACCTTAAAACTTTAATTCAAGCCAGAAATTAATTTGTATTATGAAGTTTCAAGGCTTCAAAATCACTTTCGAATTTCGAAGAGCCATATAATATATCCGAACAAGACATTTCAACCCATTATTAACAGACTAAAAAATGGCCGACTTGAGACGCTCAGAAACTCGAAAGTGATTTTGTAACCTTTAAATGAGCAAATTGAAAAATCTGGGGTTTATTTTTTTATTTATTTTTTTTATGGAAATCGCTCCAGACAAGGCATGAAGCCACTTGATGTAAGGAGCTAAAGAAAATACTACTTCAAGGACAAAAACTAGCCAACGATAAGTGTTTGATGGATAGATTCCTATCCAGAAAACAGCAATTTTTCCTCCTTTGTCAGAAACATCGTTCATGGAATGTGAGAACTAAAGGACAAAATAAGGGAAGCGAGAGTTACGAGGCTGCCGAAAGTAAACCTAAGGGTCATTTTCTACTCTCCTACATTTTGCATTAAAATTTGAAAACAAAAGTCAAGTATTATGATTCATTTGTGCTCCTAAACCAAAGAAAAACATGAATCTCCGCACGCGACTTTCCAATACTGCTATCAGCATCAGCATCTCTCTGTTCCTATTTACAACTAGCAGCAGCGACCCTGTCCTCTACGACTAGCAGCAGTTCCAGTTCCTGCCCGCATCATCATCATCATCATCATCATCATCTGTTCCCTTCTACAAATAGCAGCAGTGATTATGCCCTCTACAATTAGCAACAGTTATAAGAATTTGTCTTACAGTCCATGTGAACATGTAATGGAAGGGGGGGGGGGTGTTGCTCCCTTCTTTACATTTATCGCACAAAATGAATTGAACGAACAACAACCGAGTAACAGGCAACAAAAAAGGGTTTATTTAACAGAGGGTTGGAACTGTGTCCCAGTGAAGAAAAGAGGCTGCCGGGTCGTCAGCAAATATATTCCCAGTGGAGATGGCTGCTGCTGGAACGATGCAGGGGAAAGGCAGGAGAGAGATGTTTCTTCGTTGCTGGCCTATTTCTCTCTCTGTTGAATTCTTCAACTGACCAGGTGGTAGAAAATAGTCCATGAGGGGACAGTTGATATCAATACGCCCTGCAAGCCGATTGGTCAGCGTATGACCAATTTGCTCACAGGGGACGAGAAGAAATAGATCCTATTTCAGTCTGCTACAAACATAAGCCTTTATGAAATGGTGACCATTTTATAGACGCTTAGCTTCACATGGACTGTAAGACAAACTCCTATAATATTTTGTGCAATGAAAGGGTCGTCAAACGAAAGGAAAACAAATCCCTTCCATAAATAACAAATAATCAATTATTTGAGTGACCTTCACCGTTAGGTGTAAGTAGCCGAAAGTAAAGACAATGTCATAGTGAAGGAAAAAAATAAATAAATTGCCATTTTGATTATATTTTATTATATTTCATTATTTTGTTCATTTTTGTTATTTTTCTTTTTTCTCTCTTGTTTTGACTTTAATTTCTCTACTGAAACGTGACCTTTAACCACAGCATTTCGATTCCTTACTAGCTCAATATTCAGCCATGATAAATATCTCGACTTCCTTATGAATCTGCTAAGCTGCCTAAGCTACAATTTTGAGAGATGGCATAAGGGCCAACTCTATGGAGGGAGAGGGGAGGAGAAACTAATATTACAGAGTAATCTCCTCTTTGATTTTAACTACTACTAGTATGAATGGAATCTTTTATTGGAACAACACCCCCTCCTTTCGGAACTAAATACAATTTGTAATTTTTTTATTTCTATGGGAGGGGAACCTATCTCCAATTTCCCAAAATAGTTAAGAAAGTATAACACTTAGTTGTGTTTTTTTTATGTAATTATCCCTACGTAAAACCAAACTAATGGAGAGTAGAAAACACATTTTGGATGCATTTTCGCAGCCAGAGGTTGAAATCCAATTACAGGAGAATAAACCCGACCTGTTGTTCCTGTACGAAACTAGCATTGGCCCGTCTGTTTCTGTAAATGATTTCATGATTAAAGGTTACTGGAATATGACATCTGTTGTGAAGTAGTCCAACAGTAAAAAGAAGAAGTCAAGTCGAGGTTGGGTTAAGATAACAAGTGTATTAACATAAAAGGTACAAAGGTAAGGAAACTGACTGGCACTCGGCTAGACAGTTACAATACTGTCCTTTTTCTCCCTGGTGATTGTCTACTCGCACTATTTATAGTGAGAACCGGTGTAGTTTCTCTTCTGTTAGAACGGCCGGTGTAACAACATCCAAACCTGACTCTCAAGATCGTCATGGTCATGGAATATGTGTCTACATTAGGAATGGCTTTCCGTGTGGCAGGGACATCTCCAAAGAAGACCCTAAATTGCCCTATGCGTGCTTCCGAGTAGCACTTACAGCACTGCGTTCATATTTGCGCTCTATCGTCTCCACAATAACAGAGTTACTATCTTTGAGAATATCTCTGAGAAAATTGACCATATTCTCTCTGTTCATCCCATTGCCAAAATTCACATCTGTGAAGATTTCAATGTTCACAATGTTGAATGGCTATAGTCCACTCAAAAAAGAAGGGAAGTTTTGTCACGGTTTCTCCCTTGTTTATGATCTAACACAGATTGTTGACAAACCCACATGCGCCCCCGATGCTGATGGACAATTTGCAAGTTTTCTTGATTTTTTTTTTTCTGACAACTTGTTCTGAACTGTACTCATCCACTGTTCTGTCTCCACTGGGATCTTCCGATCACTCAGTTGTCCCAATTAAGATCAAAACCGCTGATGTCCTTCTCAATCACAAAGTGTATCGATACTCAAGGGCTGACTGGGACAGCCTCAGATCGTTCATATTAGATATATCCCTGCATTCCATGTTAAAAAAAATGTGTCCTCTATCGCATCCGATTAACTGATTGGTTAACCGCTGGTATATAGAGCTTGATACCCTCCAAGAAATTCCAACAGAAACCAAACGGTCAGCCGTGGTACATCCCAGAATGTGTCCTTGCCATTGCACACAGAAACCACTATTTCAATTGCTTTCAACGAAATAGAGTTCTGAAACTAAAGCCGTCTTTAGGACGGCTAGCATTCACTAAAAAAAGGGTCATAGAAAATGCGAGAGTCATATGTCCAATCCGTTAAGTCTAAAGTAGCTGATCAGAGGTTTGGTTCCCACGAGTTTTGGCGAATAACAAACAGATGTGTGACATCTATCCCAACCATCATCAATGGACCTGAGGTGATTTCGTCCGCATCCGACAAAGCCAAACTTTTTGCTAGGAACTTTACCCTTTGCGATCAGGGCCGCCTACCTCCTGAATTTCCCTGTAAGACTGAAGATACTCTGAGCGGCATCCATATATCTGTCCGGGATGTTGCCAAACTTATCAAGAACCTTGATACCAGCAAAGCAACTGGCCCTAACAACATTCCAATCATAGTGCTTAAAAAGCTGCAACCGGAAGTAGCTCCAATTCTTACAAAGCTGTTCAATGGTTGCTTAAAGGAGAAATGTTTCCCAACACCTTGGAAAACATTGTCAGTTTTCTCAGTATTTAAAAATACTGGCGATCGGCCTTCTGCATCTGAGTATAGCCCAATCAGTCTCCTGTGCGTTATGAGTAAGTTGCTTGAATCTGTGATAAATCAACAATAGCAGATTACTCAGTGACAAGCAATGTGGATTTCGTCCTGCGAGATCAGCAGCTGATGTGCTGACTGTAATATCAGGATCAGTGAATCTATTGACAGGGGCTTCGTTTCTAGAGAAATAGCACTTGATATATCAAAGGCCTTTGATAGGGTTTAGCATAAAGGTCGACTTCACAATACTGCTAGCTATGGAATATCTGGAAATGTCCTCTCAACCATCAAATCCTTTCTTTCTGATACACGTTCACATTCACGTATCTGGCTCCTCTACTAATGCATACACTCATGGTGTACACCCATTTTCTGTAAAACTTTAAGATATCATTTTTTGGAGGACCCTTTTTAGGCTTCCAGTTTTGGGGAGAAGATTTTGGGAAGAACCAGTTTTATAGAAACATTTTAAAGAAAACAGTTTTAAGTAATATTTATTTAAATATTACTGTGTGTGAGAGAAATGTTATATGATAAACAAACAAAATAAAGAGTACAAAAGCATAAATTCACATAAAAGATATTTTATATATGTTTAAAATTGAAGTCTACAAAGATAGCAAAACATAGAACAATTGTTCATATTTGAGTGTCTTTGCCGAACAAGGGGGATTCATTAGTTGAGATATCGAGGAAGCCTGAGTCGATAATTTAAGGGCTGTGAATTATCAACAAGTCTGAAAAATCGTAATCAAAAGTTCATCACTCAATTACATAAATTACATTTCATTGAAAGCTATTAAATGAGTCAATCATCATGTGTTTTCATATTAGAAAGTTCAGTGTATGAAGTATTAAAATGGTTAAGTTTATAAATTTGTTTTCAAGCAGACGACATTGAAAGGGGATTCAAGCAGTGTGTGTGTGTATGTGTATGTGACCTTTAGTGTGCGTGTGGAAAGAGTTAATGCATTGTGTATGTGTGTGTGTTGATGTCAGTGTGGCTATGTGTGCATGAGTTTATAAAAGGCATTTTTCAGCTTTCCCAAGGCCCAACAGAGAGGCGATGAGGGCTGGTGAAACGTCGAGATTAACTCTCATGGATTTGGGCTAAACATGGTTGTTGAAGGAAAAATCTGGGTTTATATGCATTCCGGGTGGATCAAAATGGCAAAATTTGATAAATGCAGAGAAATGCATCTGATCGGCTTAAAATTTTTTTATTTGTTTTTATTAATTCAAGCGAACGCGTGCGTTGAGTCGATTGCGCAGAGACGAGTTTAAGCATTTTCATTTTGGGACCGAAGCATAAACCTCGTCTCTACAATATTTTCCTATGTCAATTATCAGATTGACATCCTCTATTTTATCAACAAACGGCATAAACACAAAAACAGAAAGCAATACCAAATTCACTTCAACAACAAAAGCTCAAACTGGGGCGATAAAAATCAGCTTCCAGAGACAGTCTAACAAAAAGGCGCAAAAAGCCAAAAATGTTGATCACGTGGCGTGCTGTGTACTACGTCTGCCAAACAACTGTGAAAGAATATAAAAGCAAACTGCACAACAAAATATGCCTCTTTCCCCTTTTTCAGAGAATACAACTTCGGCGACCCTCGCCTTTGGACGAGGGATGCAAGCGTGTCGGCTGACTATTAAACACATACACAAAGGCTTACACTCCTATCATTCTTCAACGCATACAACCACACACACACACATACGAATGCGTAAACGAATTATCAATTCTCACGCATACACATTCGTACAACCATGAACAAAAGGCGACGACACACACATTCACACACTTCGACACTTGGCTACACTACACACATACATACACACTCATAAATCACAGACATGAACATTTATCGTTTCTCTAACTGGACACTTGAAATGAACACTTAATGCTTTGTAATTTGTAAATATATAAATATTTTGTGTTACTTTTAAACTACGTTTTATTCTTCCTTCAACTTATGCATGCTTTATCTTTCATTCAACTTTCATATATGTTTTTCCATGTTTTATCTGTTTTTACTCTTTTAAACATTTCTTTTCACCAAATTAAATAGTTCCTATGTAACGGAGAGCGGCCGATTGACGTAGATGCAGACACTTGTCGGCGCCGTTCAAAGAGACAGCGTCTGGTATGCTGTGTGTGTGGGGCGAACCTGAAAACGCTCGCTGACGACAAAAAAGAAAGAGGAGTGGGAGGAGAAAGGCGTCAGAAAGTCAAATAAGGTTTTCATTTGAAAATCCGGGCAGCTGTGTCGAGTGAGAGATTCATGCAAATTAAGTTGATTTGCATGCGTCGCATTATTTTTCAATAAAAGAGCGAAAGAGAAGATTCAGTCAGTTAGGTGGAGATCGTTCTGAACGTGTGATTGGAAAGCGAACGAAAGAAAAGAATAGTGCTGGATTTTTTTTATGTTGAACTGAACGACGTTTTTTTTATATACAGTTGAGAGAAACGTTTTTCCCCCCTCATTTGGACTTGATCTTGGCGACATCTCTGTTTAAATATTATTTCGTTATTTTTTTCTACACCCTACATAATAACAACTTAATTTTTTTTTTCATTTAATTTGCATGTTGGATCCACGGCAATCTTCCTACATTTTCCCCGTAAAACATTTTCTAATTTCAGCTTGATATCATTTCCTGGTTGCTCAACCTGAGAATCTTATCTCTACAGCAGCCACGGCAAAGAGCCAACAACGTTTCACGCATTTGGCAATAAAAGTATTTTCGCGGGAAGTGAGGAGACGAAATGTTACGGAAAACCATCAATCCATAGAAAGCATCAAAATATGTCTCCCCCTCTCCACTTGACCCACACCGATCTTAAAATAAGATTATAACCAGAAGGTCGAACAGAATTCGGCAAACGTCGTCATGACAACACACAAGTCGTAGAAAAAAAACTAATCTAAACAAGGTCAAGAAAATCCTATTTCAATACAACACGCAACTTCTCTCTTTCACACACGCATACACACACACGCATACACACACACAGTCAACTATATCTTGAGATGAATCCAGCTCTGAACACAGAAATTGACACCAGAGCCAAGATTCTATCTTCTTCTGAGGAAAGGGAAGATAGAAAAAATGAGGACTATCCGAAGCAATTTTATGTGGCCAAAAATGAACGTTACAACAAGTCTGAACTCTCAATTTCAATCAGCTTTGACAAGGTCTGGCGTGAAGGGCTTCTCATAAAAATTCACTCATATGGTATTACTGGACGAATATTTAATATAATTAGATCCTTCCTAACGAAAAGAAAGATCCAGGTTGTCCTCAATAGCCGTTCATCTAAGCAACATGACATAAATACTGGTGTACCCCAGGGATCCATCATTGGACTTCTACTGTTCCTAATTTTCATAGACGACCTCCCTGATGATATTGAGTCTGAGATGGGCATATTCGCTCTACTCTCATCATGTGGGCAAAACGGATGCACACATATCCGAGACAATGGTTGAATCCTTAAAAAGTTACCTCCAGTTTGTAGTGGAATGGGGTCATAAATGGATGGTAACATTTAATGCTGCAAAGACAAAGCTCCTTTCCTTCAACAACTACAAGAAACCTCTTCAACCACCGATTTCCATAGCAAATAACACCCTACCTGAGAGTCCTATGTTTAAACTCCTTGGCCTAATAACATTCACAGGTACCATGAATTGGAACAAATACATTGAAGGCTGCTGCTAAGAAGGTGGGCCCCCTCTACCATGCTAGTAAACTTCTCACACCTGACATTATCCTATATCTCTACAAAGACCCCATCCGTCCATGCATGGAGTATTGTTGCCACATCTGGGATGGTACATCATCTACTAGTCTCTCCCTCTTAGACAAGGTCTAAAAAAAGAGTCGTCAACTTAATAGGTCCCTCACTATCCACCAAGCTCCAGCCCCTGTCCCATCGCTGCAATGTTGCATCCTTGTCCCTGTTTTACAAGTACTTCAATGGATTGTGCTCCGATGAACTTGCTGCTCTAGTGCCCCTCGACGTAAATACGCTAGACACACCTGACAATCAGCTAAGTCCCATCCATTGACTGGAGGTCACCAGATGCCTGAGAGCCTTTCATTCTAAAAGCTTCTTTCTTCGTATTGCCGACCTCTAGAACTCCCTCCCCCTGCTCCCTGTTTCCCCAACTTTACCGACATTCAGAAAGTCAAAACTAGTGAAAACAGACATCTCGCTGCACAGTTCCAAACTTAGGATGACATCCCCAAAACTTACACTCTAATTCTCAGTAGGCCCTTATGTCTACAGTGGCAGCCTGCCTTGTTTGGGGTGAACTATGATAAAAAAAAATTTTTTTTTAAAGCTATGAGTAAAAGTACAATCAATGGTGCTTCTCCATGGTTACACCTAGATTGTCTGGGTGCTACCAGATCAGGCTGTCTGAAGATATTGGCTTTCTGACCCAAAATGCACCAAACATTAATGTTTAATTGTTTTTTTTTTCTCTTTGCAAAACTTAATTATGTTTTGCAAAGCCAAAAACAAAGAACAACAATTTTCCCCCTTCCCTTTCCCCTCTCCCTCCCTTCCCCAAAACTATTACCAAAATGACCGGATTCAATATAAAATAACCGGAAAAGGGTTGATATGCTGTAAAAAATGAAAGTGAACGGCAGGTTAAAATGGAAAGAAGTTTACAAAACTTCTCTCGTGCAGTCCGTAGACACGAAATCAAACTTAATTCACACTTTTCGCCAGCACACCAAGATAGCAGAATGAACCCACAACTTCCAACTTCTGAAGTTCGTCCTCAGAGAACTCAGTACAAGGCCTGCCTTCAATTGAACACATAGTACAAGCACATCTTCCACAGCATCCTACTGCACCTCTTGTGAACCTAATGACAACAACCTGTGCAGAATACAGAGTTGATGCCAACACCAGATCTGCAAACACCACAAGGAAACTTGTTAGAATCTTTCACAGTCTGCAGGTTAAGGCCACTGATTATGACTTTTGTCTTCCCCATGTTGACCCACTAAACATGTCGCCTAGTTTTTTTTTATGTTTTGTCTTTTTTATGGAAATTGCTCCAGACAAGGCATGAAGTCACTTGATGTAAAGAGCTAAAAAAACTACTTCAAGGTCAAAAACTAGTCAACGATAATAGATGGATAGATTCCGACCCAGAAAACAGCAATTCTTCCCCCTCTGTCAGAAACATCACTTATGGAATGTGAAGACTAAAGGACAAAATAAGGGAAGCGAGAGTTACAAGGCTGCCGAAAGTAAAGCGAAAGTTCACTTATGTTTACAATGTAACAAAAGATTTGTTGCAAGAAGAAGAATCAACCGTAATGCCAGAGAAGAAAGCATGAGAACTGGAGTAGATATTTGACAGCCGACATATTTGTTATCTTC
Organism: Sepiola atlantica; assembly: GCA_963556195.1. Lineage (NCBI taxonomy): Eukaryota > Metazoa > Mollusca > Cephalopoda > Sepiida > Sepiolidae > Sepiola > Sepiola atlantica. The sequence continues at coordinate 91,620,127 of OY744539.1, read as the reverse complement.
ACACGATGTCACAGTAAACCTCGGACAACCAGAAACTTTTAAGTGATTTTGAAACCTTTAGATTAATAGACAGTTGTTTCGAACAAGAATTAAAGTATATAGACCAAAAACGAGTATTATGATTCATTTTTTATGCTAATGAGTCACCAGTTACCAAGGCTAAAAGTCACTCGAGGATAAAGGGTAATGAGATTGTCAGTTGGGTGATGAACAAAACTACGAGAGGATTGGAAACACTGAGTGGAATCGGCAAAACTTGATTACTTAAGAGGACGGCTTGACAAGTATTTGTTGACTTTGAATTTGAAGACGACCATGTTGTAGTCAGCAGGGACGCAGTCCCATAGTAGTGTGTTCCACAGATGGGAAGTTCATGGAAAGCAACTCTGTTTTATAAAAAAACACACTCTGCTTTGTTTTAGGTAATCAGAAGAAGAAAGAAAACTTCTTTACAATGGTGGTGGAAAGACAACATCTTGCTGCGAATGTTTTACAGTGACCATTGATTGGAGAAGAAATTTAGCAAAAACGAAACAAGAATCAGTAGTGACGATTCTTCGAGAGGGGGGGAGGATAATACCTCCCTCTCCACTCTCCAAATTGTATATCTGACTCCATGGATAGTCCCCCTCCTCCCCTACTTTTATGCTCTTTCGTGTAGGATTGTAGTTAGACTGATCAGTTCCGATTCGAGGAAAAAACTACGCTGTAAAAGATAATTTATCCTTTGTTTCTGTTGTAGACCCGTGCTAGGGGTCACAAAGATAACAACCACAAATTGTGACAGGTTAAAATATACAATGTATTTAATCATAGCAATACAGTAACGCCACTAAATGTGGTAGGAGATGACCGGATTCCTACAATGCGGTAAAACATGAATAGGAATGTCCTCAATATTTAACACCTACCCACTATAGGAGTATGTGACACAAGGTCGGAAAGTGGGATTTGAAAAGCCAGCGCCCGAGAACGTGAGCGCTTTAGCCATTAAAAATTGCCTGGACAGCCCCGTCGGCATTCCCCGGTAGGGGCGCCTCAGGCAGTAAGCTATCAACTTACTCCTCCCCAAAGAGGAGAGGCAAAGCCTGGGAGGGTGGACCTCCTAGAACTGCACAGGACAGACCCATAGACCGGCGGAATCATGCCCCGAAGGCCAAGACAACACCAGTCTATAGGGTGTAGTATCCATCGGAACAGATACCACACGTGGACACTCACAAAATAGGAATGTCCTCGATATTTAACACCTACCCACGTTAGGAGTATGTGACACAAGGTCGGAAAGTGGGATTTGAAAAGCCAGCGCCCGAGAACGTGAGCGCTTTAGCCATTAAAAATTGCCTGGACAGCCCCGTCGGCATTCCCCGGTAGGGGCGCCTCAGGCAGTAAGCTATCAACTTACTCCTCCCCAAAGAGGAGAGGCAAAGCCTGGGAGGGTGGACCTCCTAGAACTGCACAGGACAGACCCATAGACCGGCGGAATCATGCCCCGAAGGCCAAGACAACACCGGTCTATAGGGTGTAGTATCCATCGGAACAGATACCACACGTGGACACTCACAAAATAGGAATGTCCTCGATATTTAACACCTACCCACTATAGGAGTATGTGACACAAGGTCGGAAAGTGGGATTTGAAAAGCCAGCGCCCGAGAACGTGAGCGCTTTAGCCATTAAAAATTGCCTGGACAGCCCCGTCGGCATTCCCCGGTAGGGGCGCCTCAGGCAGTAAGCTATCAACTTACTCCTCCCCAAAGAGGAGAGGCAAAGCCTGGGAGGGTGGACCTCCTAGAACTGCACAGGACAGACCCATAGACCGGCGGAATCATGCCCCGAAGGCCAAGACAACACCGGTCTATAGGGTGTAGTATCCATCGGAACAGATACCACACGTGGACACTCACAAAATAGGAATGTCCTCTGTTTGAGTCTTTGCAACCATGGTATTTATTATAGATGGTTGCTTCCATTAGTTCTTCAATAGGGGTGATTTGTACCCCACAACAGTTTCGTTGTTTCGTGACAAAAGCGAAAACGAATAAAAGGATAAAGGAAAAAGAAAGCAACGCAAAAAAGAAGAAATACAAAATACCACATTTGTGTTTGGCTTTCTTTTTGAATCGTACAAAATTGCTTGTTTTTTGACAGATGGAACGATGAAAACGGACACAATCAAAAAATGGTCTCAAATCCACGGTCTACTTGTTCTTTCTTTATGTATATTAATTATTGATTATAATTAATTTTTAATAATTTTTCTTTTTGATTTTCATTTATTTAAAATCAACGAGAGTAGAAATTTTTTTTTGTTATTGTTTAACTCCTTAACATAAAAAGATTCAATTTAAAGGTGATTATATTATTACAATGAAATGATATTAATTACTGGTAGTGTTGGGACGATTAATCAGAATCGGAATCAGGCAGCGGTAAATACAGAACTTTTTGAGGTATCGGAATCGAAAAAATGTTAGCCTTATTCCAGATTATATTATTACAATGAAATGATATTAATTACTGGTAGTGTTGGGACGATTAATCAGAATCGGAATCAGGCAGCGGTAAATACAGAACTTTTTGAGGTATCGGAATCGAAAAAATGTTAGCCTTATTCCAAAATCGATTCTTTTACTTTTTTTCTTGACAATAAAAAATGAAACAAACATAAGGTATTTACTGATTAGAAGATTGTTTATTTACAACATGAGACTAAGGAATCCCATTCCCAGATTTAGCATTGATTTTCCAAGTCTAATTTTTTTTTTTATTGGTAAATTATGGTAAACTAAGTAAATATTCTAGAGTTCCCTTATTCCCATTCCCTTATCAAACCTTTTGAAATGTTCAAATTTTTTTTCGTACCTATTTGCTAAATGTCTATATGACGCCTCAGAGAGTTCACAGTTGAGTATTAAAAGTTTTTTTTTTTTTTGCTGGTGCCGCCATGACCCTGGTCGTTGTCTGGTAACCACATATATATGTCCCCTGAAATAATTAATGTTTTATTGTATTATTTTCGGTTTTGGTACAAGTAAAAAATATAGATGAAAATCTTACAATGAGTTTATCAAAATCTTGGATACCATACATACAGGGAAAACATTTAGAAGTTTGTCAAATTAACACTGACTTCAACTAGGGTTGCTACTTTCTCCCTCTTGTCCCATATCACTATGTCAGGTATAACAGCTCCATTTTCTAGGTACGTCGCTGTAGGAATTGCATAGTCATAGTGGATGGTGTATGACTCATTTCCAACTGTTCTTTCTGGTATGTTCCCAGGACTTGCTGGATATTCAACTTTTTGGTGTCCAGACTTAAGACAACTCTGTGTTGTAAAACGCTTACAGTGATATTAACATGCTCTGGATGAATGAATAGATGTACGCAAATCTCAGTTGAGGGTAACGGAGGAAAAGTCAGGCCGAAGAAGCCTTGGAGTGACTTAGTCAAAAATTACCTCAAGCAACGGCACATCAAAACTGACATAAATAATAAATTTTTATGGAGAAAATCACTTGTGTATGGCCATGGCCAACATGCAACCCATATCTGGTGTGGAAAAGATACTCTAAACAACAATGAAGAAAAAAACGAAAAAGAAGAAGGAAGGCAGTTATTTTAGGGCTTGTCTAGCTGGAGTAATTTTAAAGTTTTATGTGCCATTTTTCGATAATAGATTATGATATATTGTCCGTTTTTAACTTCTGCCTTTTTGGCCAGAGTTAATTCGGTGATTCTCTTAGTGTAGCAATATTTAGTTATGGGATTAGGGTTAGGGTTAAAAACGAAATTTTTCACATGAAGTGATATCAAGTAGAAAAGTGGAAAATTATTGAATAATAATTTAAACTGATGTGTTCGGGAAGTTGCATCACTGGCAGGAAGTCCAGAGTGACACGTAATGAATAAAACAGTGAAATTATCCCTTTTAGCTTTGAGTCTTTGATACAAGTGGATTGAATTTTTATTAACTCCTTCACCCTTATAGGGGGGGGGGGACATGCTACTAATAATGTGTGCTCCTCTGCAGAACAAATTAAGAGAAAATGAAATGAAGAAGAACATAAAAGTCCAAATCGAATTTGTCACTTTTTTACAACTTTAACTACTAACAGCACAAGAATGTAATACAACAATAAGAAAGGAGAAAAAGAAAGTGATCAACTTCATTGTGACGACCACAACGAATTACTACTACTATGTGTTATCAACACAATAAGACTTCAGCTGTTTACATAATGGGTCTCTGTTCCAGAAATCTGTTATGATTGAAAAATTTACCTCACATAATGTGACATTAGAACACTTTCTCTCAATCTATTTTCCCTATGTTCCATATTACAGGGATGCGAGATCTTCACTTTTTAGCGGAATTCCACCTTTTTTGTAATTCAGAAAAAGTTGGGATCCACTTTTTGGACTTATGTTTTGAGGCATGTCCGTCCGTCCGTCCGTCCGTCCGTCCGTCCGTCCGTCCGTCCGGATTTTTCTCCACAACCTTCCATTGAATTTCTCTGAAATTTTGCATGAAGTTGTAACTTTGGTCAGGTTAGAAAGTGTCATTCTCCGATTTTTGAAAAATAATCTGGTTAGCCCCCCAAGGGTTCAAAAGGTCCCAAAATGGCAAAAAATGACATTTTTTACCCCATAACTTTTCATCCAACCATTCAATTTCTCTGAAATTTGGCCAAAATGTGGAGGCAATTGTTCCTAATAGAAAATAAGTATCGCTGACCTTGGAAAAAATCTGGTTCGCGCCCCCAGGGGGTCAAAAAACCCAAAATGGCAAAAAATGACCCTTTTCTCCCATAACGTTTGATCCATCCATTCAATTTTTCTGAAACTTGGTCAAAATGTAGAGGCAATTGTTCTGAATATAAAATGAGCATCCTTGATCTCAGAAAAATTCTGGTTCGTGCCCCCAGGGGGTCAAAGTGGGGTCAAAAATGCCCCAAATTGCCCAAATTTATTGTTGCATTTTACACTCACCACATCGAGTCACATACAGAGGGGGACCACGCACGCGCGGCTTGTTTTTATTCAGAAGGAGTGCGATTTAAATCTGCTTTTTTGTAATAAGAAAAGTCTCATTTCTGCTTTGGCTCGATTTTATTTCTCTTTCTCGCTTTATCTTTCTCTTTTTCTGTTTTTTCTTTTTTCCTCTTCCTCTCTCCATTTTGTCTTACTTCCCTTTCCCCTTTCACGATGGGTTGGGTAGAGGACGTAGAAGGTTTCATCAAACAATTGCTTCTTGTCTCATTCCCCCTTCACACATGCATTTGCTAACATCCATGTTTTTTCTTGTTTATTTCTTAGATCAAACATATTAATGTTTTAAACTTTTATTACACACAAAAAACCTTTGAACATTCTTTTTACACAAAAAAGCTAATTTTAACAAAATTTATTGAATTTAAAAGCAAAAATTAAGTTAAAACATATCAAGTCGATACTTTCAGTATGAAAAAAAGGTAGATTACCACCCTTTGATTAATCACTCCACCTAAAAAAAAAAATGAAATTCTACATTTTTTTAGACGATTATGTAAAACTTGTAGAAAAAAAACACAATTAGTTTAGAATTTAGAGTGGGGATCAGTTTTGCATATGAATTTAATGTAAAATGATCTCCCCATTTCCAGGTCATTCTAGCGTTTTAGGGAAGTAAACCATTTTCTTTTTTTATTTCTCTATGAGAGATAAATGTGTATTTTTTTGAGAGGGTACTTATTTAGACGATTACTTGTGGTTTTAAAGGGTTTTTTGTTGGGGTGAGGGGGGGGGGGCTTTTCACTCGAACTTAAGGTTAGTAATAGGGTTAAAGGAGAGTTTGGGGTGGGGATTGCCACTCGAACTTAGTGTTAGTGGCAGGGTTAAGGAAGGGTTTTTATGGGGAGATTGCCACTCGGACTTAGGGTTATTTGTAGGGTAAAAGAATTGGGGGGGGGGTACCACTAGGATTATTGGTAGCGTAAGTCATTTTTTTTACTACCTTTAGCATGAAAAGATCACACCCCCCCCCCCCTCAAAAAAAAAGCAAAACGCACAAAATTTATCTTCCAAAGAAAAAAATATTTTTGGTCAATTGGTGGGGGCCATGGTCCCCCAGGTTGAAAAATTCATATAGATTTCAGATTTTTTGTGTCATACTTCTTCATATATTTGTCAAATCTTTTTCATTTAAATTATTTGCAAGTAAAAAAACTTTTTTCTTCTTCATCAAATTTACAAATCATTCTTTTGCTCATCATTCTTGAATGGTCAGTTCATAGTTTTAGCCCTGAATCCGTTGCTAGCAAAATAGATGCTATTATTTTTCCAGCCTTAGCATCTGACTCTGTAGCTTGGAGGTAAAAAGTTAATTTGCAGTGTCATCTTACACAAGTCTATGCCAAATTTTCCGATGTGAAATGTTTCTGAAAAAATTCCCATTATTTTACGATGTGGAACCTTGTTCAATCAACCTTATCCTAAAGTCCAATCCTTCCTCACGAATGCGATAGTTTCAGAGTTACCCAGCTACCAGAGCTCTAGTGGAAATCCAGGAAGATTCGGCATCAAGATCCGTCGTCATCTGGTCGTCTCTGCCCCTGTGTGTGGCAAGCAAATACGTGACAGGTGCGGAACCATAAATCAATGGAGTGAGAGTGACAGCATTCCTTCTGCGCAATTCCTTTGTGTGTTTTCTGGACCAAACCTTCCCCAACTTCACATGCAACCACTGATCCTTACTGTTCTCGGTGTTGGGGGTAAAAACCTGCAAGCATGCAGGTTAACGAATAGCTACGACTAACAAGAAGGACTTCATGCAGACCAGACAATCCTGAGCCGCGATGTTCGTGAGCTTTATGCAGAAGTTCGACTTGCTTTACAATAACAAATCAGCAACAGCAAATGAATATTTCCTGCAACAATTAGTGATGGGACGATCCAATATTTTTCCCCCGATTCCAATACAATTACCGATTCCAATTAGTTTTAAATCTCTAAATATTTTGCTATAGAGCTGTTTTTTATTTATTTTATTTTTGGATTACCGTAAAAATCCATGTAATAATGTTTATATATTTTTGCAAACGTAACAATACACTTGTGGAGGATGATCTATAGATTTTAGTTTTACTGGTAGTTAAAAATCAATGAATATTTATCATTTTATCATTTGTACCAACAATGGAAAATTTTGTTATAAACAAAAAAAAACAAAAAAACAAACAAACGATTCAAATAATCGTTTTTGAAATCGGAAAATAGGCACAAATTTTTAAAATTCCGATACAAAAAAAAGTTCTGATTTTCTCGATTCCAATTTTGATTAATCATTGAGTGGATTGGAATCAAAAATTTTATTTCAGCCAATCGAAAGTGTAGAAAATATACACTTTCACACCTTTTAAAAAATAGACATTGGAATATTGGTGCCATGCGCTGGGAGCCAACTAATTGATACTTAAGCCAAGAAATATTCCACATGGTCTTCTTCGGTCAGCAACAAACTCAAACTGTCCAGTTTACTGCTAATCTCGCCCCCTGCCTAACGAGATACTAAGACACTTATTTTCAAGGTCCACACGAGACTTGCTTCTTACCAGTGACTGTATATTCGGCTATTTCTCCAAATTTAATTTATTTTTGTATAGATCGACTTTGTCATTCTTTCTGATATTGCCTTTCCCTCTACAAGCATATCGCTGTAGCATATGAAAGCTGATAATCCATTTTGCATTTGGTAGAAATTGTGTTGAGAATACTTGAAATTGCGTTGAGAATACTAGAAATTTCGTTGAGAATACTAGAAATTGCGTTGAGAATACTAGAAATTGCGTTGAGAATACTTGAAATTTTGTTGAGAATACTAGAAATTGTGTTGAGAATACTTGAAATTGCGTTGAGAATACTAGAAATTTCGTTGAGAATACTTGAAATTGTGTTGAGAATACTAGAAACTGTTAAATAACAGAGAGCAAAATAGAAAGACATGTTAGTGATAAGCAGTTTAATTAATAAACTGAGCTTCATAGTAGTAATACACAGAACTATGAGATAGTTGGAATTTGGTATGTCAGATACAGTAAGTGACAAGATTAAGTTACAGGAAGTTGGAATGAATGTTACTGGGGACAGTTTATTGTGAGTATTATTTTATTCATTGCATCAAAGATTTATTTAAACATATCAAAGTTATTTTTTGTGTATTATTAAGGAACTTCATCATAGTAATATACAGGCTATGAGGTGGTGAGAGTTGAGCATGTCAGATATAGTCAGTAACAAGAGGAAATTTTGGTCAGTCTGTTATACAGAGAAGGTTAGAGTGAGTGTTAGTGGAAGGTGACAGTTTATAGTGAGTATTAGTGCTTAATACAAGAATTACATTTTTGGCTAATGGCAGGACATTTTTGGTGGGATTATGTGCAATATTAGTAATGCTATCGGATTATTTTCCAATGTTCTTTTAAATATTTGAATTGTTCATTCCACAGCCCCATTTGACTGGCAGTTTGGTCTTGTGGTTGTTTTCGGAATCCCATCGTTTTGTGCATGTTTTGAAGTAATATTATTTGAATTCAGCTTCTCCATCAAATATGACTCAATTCAAAATTTGGGAAATGATACTTCCACACGTTGCATTATTCTGTCAGACTCGACATATGTAAAATATTGGATCAGAAAGGGAATAAGGACCCAAGAAAAATGACAAGACGAGAGGAACGTATTTGGATCTTCACCGGTGTCTTCTGGTTGACCTTTGCACACGTACGTCGACTCTGTAAACAAATCTATAATAATCCTGATTTTTTTTTTTTTAAGAAAAGGGGCGGGAGCATATTAAATATTTATTTTTTATATTAAATATTCATTTTTTATATTAAATATTCATTTTTTATATTAAATATTTATTCATTTTTTATATTAAATATTTATTTTTTATATTAAATATTTATTTTTTATATTAAATATTTATTTTTTATATTAAATATTTATTTTTTTATATTAAATATTTATTTTTTTATATTAAATATTTATTTTTTTATATTAAATATTTATTTTTTATATTTAATACTTATTTTCTTTAATGTAGGTGCGTTATTTCTTTTATTTACAAAACTTTTTAATAAACAAACGAAACATCGAAGCACCCAAAATCCTCGTTGTAAAATGACTTCATTCTTTACGATTGTTCGATTTATATTTAAATTATTATAATTCTAATAAATATATACCTTTTTTTTTCTTTTAAAACATGTTAATATTTATATTTGTGGAGGGGGGATACATTATATATTTATTTTTAATGTAGGGTGTAATTTTTCTTTTATTTACAAAATTTCTTAATGATAAATAAATGTATTGAAAACGAGTAATCTTATTTAAATCCTTCAAGATTGAGGCAATTTTAATTTTTGTCCTAATCCAGGCTGCCCCATTTAAAAAAAAACAAACAAATCAGAATTATTGTGTGCGAAGGTCAACCGGAAAACACCGATGAAGACCCAATTGCGTTCCTCTTGTCTTGTAAATTTTCTTGGGTCAATTTTGTATTCTGTCAAGGCAAGGAAGCGTGCTCCGAGTGGCACCTCCCCAGATGTGACAGCAGCATTCCATCAAGCTAAAAGAAAATCAAGAAATGACAGCAAATAATCATAGTGAATTATACAAGAAAATATTTTGAATCATATAAGGAATAACCCTATATGACAAATTTTATTCATTCCATTCACCATCCACAATCCTCTTACAATATTCTTCGTCATTCAACTTACAATCCATCCATCTCATCAACTTTTATCTTCAGCCTTGATAAGTGGTGACTCATTAGTTTTAAAAAAAAAAACTCTGGGAAATGTTTTTATAACTGAATTCTTATGAATTTCCAGATCCTTGTTTTAGATTTCCGGAAAATTGCCTGGAAAATAAGCTCATGACTATGTATCAACAATATTTGTTTCCTTGCCTTTCATGTAGTTATTGTCAGTCATTCTGGTTCAATACAATATGAATCATTGACTTAAGTGGTGTGTTAACGAGTTCTATTTTTGAATACTGGTTCTTGTGTGGTCATTTCCGATGTTGAAGTGGATACTATATATTTCTTTATATCCGAATACAGTGCAGTCTCCCTTTCAAGTGTACAACTCTAGAGTCGCCATTTGACATTGTTATTGTTCCAGTCCATATTTACTAGAATTTGTAGTTCCTATTTACTTGCCTCTCCACGAGGGCAGAGTTAGACACAAGGTCGGTTTTTAATGTGGGGAAAATCCAGCTCCCCAAAAAGAGGCGCTCTGGATTGGAACAAAAATTTAAATTGCCTAAGTCTAGAAGGATTTCTCCGTCACTGACCGAGGACAGAAAGATGAAAGGTAGTATCAGAACAGATGTTACACTTGGCTCCGAACCAAAAGGCTAAGGAAGAAGATTTGTAATATTGGAAGGCTTGTGATTTTTTTCTTCATCTTCTTTTCGTGTTTTTGAAGATTTTGTGATTCTACGACAGTTTCACATTTCTTTACACAGACCTTTGCATTATTGTTGAACTCTGCAAGATCTTTTAAGCTGCACTGGTTGGGTAGTTAAAGGCAGACAAAGCAGGGCTGCATCGTACGACCTTCTTCTTCACATTCGCAAATCGTTGGGTCACTTTTGTAGTTCCATATGGCTGTAGCAGCTTTCGATTGCCCATTCCTGTTCTCAGGTGATTGAGTGACCCACAGTACTTCTGTTTTGTTAGGAACATTTATTTGTGGTTATTTGAATGGCCATGTTAGAATATAAGTTATTTGATTTCACAGCTCATGTATTAAAAATATATTCCAAACATATCCATCATTAGCACAAAAGGTTAAGACTGAGTTCAGTTAACACATTTATTACAGTTGACAATTATAAAAGACGACAATGTACATTATACAAAACAATAAAACAAACATTAGTTTTTACTCTACGTTTTAAGATAGGAAACATCGATATCCGGTAAACCTAGATATTCTTCATTTTCTGGGAGCCTCATGGGAGAGGTCCGACAAAGGTGAATTCTCTATACTCTCTGACCCTTAATGATAAAAACAAAAGGGGAACAACCCTGTGATGCCCAGAACTGGTGCACCCCGAGGATCGGTTCCCTATAAGCATCATCTTTTTTCTGGAATGACTTGGTAAGAACTTGCATAGATAAAGGGCCATGCCCAGAAATCCATGTAGATCTTCTTTACAATTTGGTTGTGACATGTGTAGCAGCCATCATGCGGGTCCACGAGGTAAGAGAGTGAGGGTCGCACCATGTGTCGTTCATCAGGCATGAACGGCGGCACCGGGGGGGGGGGTACTCAAGCCCCCTCACTTTTTAACTTGGGCCCCCCCACTTTACGGTCATCAATAATTAAGTTGATATGCATGTGTTTAACCGCCCCCCACTTTTTAGGAGAACCCCCCACCCCACTTTTATAACTGTCCCGCCGGCCCTGTCAGGTATTGAACCCAGAGCATTCCGATTACAAGATAGAATCTTGTCATTTCTGTGCAAGTACAAGAGTCCACTTATGCAAATGACCATTGTTTTGCATGGGCGAATTCTCGTTAAAATAAAGAGTAGAAACTTTCCTCCATTATGATATGCTGAGTGTTAAGCGAGAAAAAGAAGAAAGAAATTGAATTGGCATTTTGCGTTGGGTTACTCGATTGGCGAGAGTCGGATTTTTTTTAGAGTTGGTGTCATTGTGTTTTGGAAAATTGTAACTTACAATTCAAGAGTCGGATTCTTTGTTTTGAAGAATTGTTAATACAATTCGGGAGTCGGACTTTTGATTTTCTTTTTTCGTGTGTTCTGTTTTTTTACTTATGCTTGTGTTTCTTTACATTTTGGTTGTGACATGTTTATTATAGCATCAACATTGAAGGGTCTATTCTTTTCTCTGGTTAGTAAATTTCTTCTTCTTCTATACATGTTGTGCACTACAACCTAATGTTTCTCACGTTGAGAATGCGAGAAATATTATATAGAGGATAACCTCTATTTTGCTGTTGTCAGCCACAATTCGATTTTGACGATATTAGTTTTTGCAGGAAGATGTCGCCGTTATCTCACATACGGCGCCTGCTATTCCCAAATATTGGCTACTCTGGTCCCCCTCGACGTAAATTCACTAGACCAACTCGACAATCAACTAAATCCCATTCATTCACTGTGGAGGTCCCCAGATGCTGGAGAGCCTTCTACTCAAATAGCTTCTTTCCTCGTGCTGCTGGCCTCTGGAACTCCCTCCCTGCCCCCTGTTTCCCCGACAGTACTGACATGCAGAAATTTAAAACTAATGTAAACAGACATCTCGCTGCGCAGATCCCAATTTAGGTTGACCCCCCCCCCCCCCAAACAACCTGCTCCCTTTTTCTTTTTTCTCAGTAGCCCCTTACGTCTACAGTGGCGGCCTGCCTTGTTTGGGGTGAACTATGTTAAAAAAAAAAAAAATATGGTCAGCGATCTGGTACTGATTGGGCTCAGCGTTTGATTCTGGTTGATTGAAAAGTCCATCCCTTTTTCCACACTAATCAACATATCTTTACGAAAAGGAAGACGAAAATAATTGAAAAACGGAAAAGAAAAATCCGATATACTTATAATTTTATTACTTTAGAAATATTTTATTAGGTTAATTAAAACTAGCGGGACACGTGTAAATTACACGAAATTATGTTTTCAATACTAATTATCTTGTTCCTAACCTATAAAAGCAGTTTCGTGCCGTCAGACTTTTTTCTCGATTTGATCGATCGACTAATTCTGATTTCGACGACTAAACCTTACTTTGTAAATGCTTTAGATTAAATTAAATTTGGCTCAATTCATGAGTAGCATACAAAGATTCGGAAGGTCGTTGCTTTTGATGTAAGCGTGACACAAAATAAGACACACACTATCGTATTAATATGTGTCTTCTCCGTCGTCCCCTCCCTCCCTCCCTCCCTCTTCGATGTAGAAAAAAAATCTTAGAGGTTGGTTGGGATCGAACTACCAGTCGGGCCGACGTCGCTAACCGTTGCGCCAAAGGGAAATACTTGAAAATATTACGAAAATTAGATGACTTGAATGCTTTTTCAAATCTAGATGCGGCACGCGTGCGCAGAGCTTTTGATGTAAGCGTGACACACGAACACACACGCTATCGTATTAATATATAGATATAACGATAGGCAATGTGATATGATGTAATTACTATGGCGAATACGAAGTACAGGGTGACTCCCCTACCCCAATTTTGTTCGATGGAATCGTTAATAAAATTCACAATTATTTCTGCAATCGCAGCATACAATGTGTTCGGGATAAATTTGATAATTTTTAATACATTCTTTCATTTCAGAAACATTTTAAGTACTTAATAGCAGTAAAGTGCAACGGATAACCTTTTCTGTTTACCATTGGTGGGTTTGAGAGCTGGAGACCATGGACGACTGGAAAGCACCAGAATATTGGAGAAGAGAATGACCTGCATCTTAATGATTTGTGATGGATGAAAAAATTCGAAAATCTTAGTTGCAGCTCAGCACTCCATGAATATCTTGAAGGCTGTGAAATGTGAGCTGGAGAATTGTGATGGAGATGTGGAAGCATTGGCTAGCAGGAAGGATCATAGCAGGCGTTCGGACTGTGTCCATACAACAAAATTAATTGAGAAGTTGGAAAAAAAACAAAAGGTGCGGCAAGATCCAGGCGAGACAGTGCGGACCATGACGAGAGAGATAGGCGTCAGAAGGACGACTATGAACAAAGTGCTGAACGAGGATCTTCGCTACTCCTCATACAAGAGTCCTTTTGGCTAAGATCAAAGTGTAGTATCTGTTCTGATGGATACTACACCCCATAAATTGAATCACAAGGGCAAACTACTCACCGTCAAACTCCAAGAGACATTATTTCCTATCAGTTTTTGAAAGTGAGAATTCAGAAGTCTATGACTAAACTCCAAACGTTAAACAAACAAAAAAACCCAGTTCGGTTCAATTCTTGTAGAAGCACAAAAACCCTCTGTAACTTTGAGCTCCAATGAACGAAAAATAATTCTGCTCACCGCAGGATCTCACTCGACACTGACTTGACCTTCTCCTGATTTTCTTCTCTTTTTATTAGCAGATTTTCCTTCAGTTAATTCCGCTTAACCAATCAGAAAAAAACATAATCCGCCGGCTCACTATTTGTCGTCAAAGCGAATCCATGTATTATTGTGCAGCAACCAATAGATTTGTTACTTCGAGGTTGCGAGTTCAATCCTCACTAGAAAACTAGTAAGCCAAAACTTATTTCCCTTTCCATCTGCAAGCCAGGCAAAGGCGGACCCTCTTACTGCGGGGATGAAGTAAGTCCAGGCCATCTCCACCGCTCGATTCTGGCTCAAGATCATCAATTCTGCCACAGTTTTATTATATGTATAGAAAATGATCCCCGCAAATGTCACCAATTTTTTAACACCCCCCCATTATTTTTTTTTTTACCCTCCCTCATGAATACTAATATATTCAGTTAAAAACAGAAGAAAAAAATTTTTAACACCCCCCCCCCCAATTTTAGAGATTTATTATACATTCCAGAATCGCAGAATGACCTGCTTGTAATGAAATATAATCATTTCCAAATGCTCACCCATCTGTTACTGACCAGACTCAACAGCTTAACTTCGATTTTCTAACAAGAACCAGTGTATCAATATAATTATGCCATATCCTTCACCCTGTAATAAAGACTAATATGTATTAAGTCTGCACCATCCACTAAGTGTCAAGACTGAACCAAGTGCCGACCTGTTAAAGTCTCTTCTTTTTATAATCAACACAACAACAACAACAATTACAACAAAGGCGCCCTCTGGGCCAATCCAAAACTTCACCCAATGGCTGTAACTTGATACATTACATTCCTCCATTCTTAGATGGATCACTAAACATAATCTCTTAACTTAAATGGAGCTCTCCTTACACGCTCAGATCTCCGAGGAATAGGCAATGCTTTCTGTTTGAAGTCTATAGGTTCCACCTCAGCCTCATCCTGTTTTAATAATTCAGGAACTCCTTCTTCCTCAGTAGACTCCCTTGTACTGGTTATCACTGTGTTCTCTGCGGCATCATTCATATCAGTCACATTCTCCTCTGGGACCCGGATTGTCCTTTTAATGATCTGATCTGAATGTCTCCGTGTAACTCCTCTCTCGGTCTCTACCTCAAAATTGACATTACCCAACTGCCTCGTAATGATGCCCTCTAGCCACCGTTGACCAGTGCCAAAATTCCTCACAAGGACTGGATCATTCACCCCATGATTTCGGCACGGTGTCATGATCTTAGTACCCTTCTCCCTTTTGTAGTTATACACCCTGCTCTTAAACTTGTTTGGCTGTTCTTAATTGTCGCTTGAACAGCAATTCAGCTGGAGGAACCCCAGTTACTGTGTGTGGAGCTGTCCTGTAGTTAAAAAGGAATCTGTTGACTTTTGTTTCAAGAGATGTTTTTGTGTCTTTGTCCATCCTCTTCATTGTTTCCTTGAATGTACGCACACTGCGTTCAGCCTGGCCGTTGGAAGAGGGATGATAAGGAGCCATGAATATGTGTTTAACCCCATTTGCCTCTAAAAACCTCCTGAATTCATCACTGGAGAAACAAGGGCTGTTGTCACTCACAACCAGCAGAGGCAAACCATGAGTCGCAAAGATTCTCCTGAACTTCTCCATGGTAGCTGCAGCAGTGGATGTCTTCATTATGCAAACCTCCATCCATTTGGAGTAGGCATCAACCACTATTAAGAACATGTGTCCAAAAACTGGACCAGCATAGTCTATGTGAATTCTTTCCCAGGGCTGACTTGGATATTCCCAACAATGAATCGGAGTTCTGTTGGGCTGTTTCTGATTTAGCACACAACTTTCACACCCCTTGGCGGTCCACTCAATATCTTCATCCAGTTTTGGCCACCATACATAGCGTCTAGCTAATGCTTTCATCCTCACAATGCCTACATGAGTCTGGTGTAATTGCTGCAGAACTTTTCCTCTCAACTTAGGAGGAATAATAATCCTGCTTCCCCACAGTAACACGCCATCTTCACAGGTCAGTTCCTCCCGTTTATTAAAATAGGGCTTTAACTGTTCACTCCAACTGACCCCATTCCAGTCATTCATGGTGACAAAGAAAATGCTGTGTACAGCACCCCTTCTGACTCATTTTGACCCATCTAAGCCCACACTTGTACAAGTGGATGCTTCTCCTTATGGCTTGGGAGCTGTGTTGGCTCATAGGATGGAAGATGGCAGTGAAAAGCCAGTATGTTACATCTCCCGAACGCTCTCAGATGCTGAACAGAATTATGCACACATTAAAAAGGAATCTGTTGACTTTTGTTTCAAGAGATGTTTTTGTGTCTTTGTCCACCCTCTTCATTGTTTCCTTGAATGTACGCACACTGCGTTCAGCCTGGCTGTTGGAGGAGGGATGATAAGGAGCTGTGAATATGTGTTTAACCCCATTTGCCTCTAAAAATGGGGTCAAACGCATATTCACGGCTCCTTATCATCCCTTCTCCAACAGCCAGGCTGAACGCAGTGTGCGTACATTCAAGGAAACAATGAAGAGGATGGACAAAGACACAAAAACATCTCTTGAAACAAAAGTCAACAAATTCCTCGTCGCCAATTATTAAGTCTGCACCATTCACTAAGTGTCAAGACTGAAGCAAGTGCCGATCTGTTAAAGTCTCTTCTTTTTATAATCAACACAACAACAACAATTACAACAAAGGCGCCCTCTGGGCCAATCAAAAACTTCACGCAATAGCTGTAACTTGATACATTACAATATGTAATTATTTGAATATAGATAAATATATATCCGTCCTGTTATACAAATGTTAGCGAGTAAAAAAAAACATCCGGCCGAAACCATTTCAAGTGTTTAGGAGAAAGAAAGCAAATAGTAACTCAGACACCCCCATCCTACCATCCTAAATAAATTCAGAAAAATCTTTCACTCTATTTCCATAATGAGACGTTTTCTTTCTTTTTTCCCCTTTCTTCTTTCTATACAGATTGGTACATTTTCAGTTTTCATTCGTTTTTTTTCTTTTTTAAACTTTCCAGTTTGAGACGTTTTCTTTCTTATTTCTTTTTTTAATTTCATCGATTGCAAACACTAACAGAGCATAATCGTAATTTTTTCCATCATTTGTGATGGAAGGTGTCCACTTGTATTAGGGTTAGGGTTGGCAACTACGTTCCCGCCGTTTTTGTTTTTTTAATTTGAAATCTATTTTTTTTTCGGCAATTCTATTTTAGAATCATTTTGGAATGTATTTTTTGTTTTTTTCGAGTCAATTTAAGTTAATTTCTGTTTATTTTCAGATCATTAAAATGGAATGTCAAGTTAAGAAAAGTTAACATTTTCAAAACCTCCTAATTTTTTAATTTAATCAACATTCTAAGGCCGCAAAATCTGCTTGCGATACTTATGCTGGGTATGGGGACGATGCCATAGTTGAAAGAACCGTTTGCCATGCCAAGGTCAAAAATGGAAATTTTGACCTCAAAGATGCACCCCATTCTGACCGTCCAGTTGAGTTCGATGGTGAACGATTAAATCAACTTTTGCACAAAAATTCTCGTCAAACAGCAAATTTAAAAAAAAACGGTGAGAACTTAGTTGGCAACCCAATATATTAGGTTAGTAAATAAGATAGGTAATTTTTGTTTGTTGTACTTTTCAGTTTTTTTGTTCAACTTGAAGTCATTTTTTAAAGCCAATATTTTTAAAAATTAATTTCAATGCATTGGTGTATTTTTTTATTGTATTAGACCAAATAATAATGTTGTCTTGTGCATCTCTGTTGTCTCGATTTTTTTTATAGAAGTTGAAATATTTAGATTTTGAATATCCCACTTACATTGTGCATTCCGTATTGAAGTTAAGTAAATCTTTAGTAAGTTAAGTGAGTTGAATAGATTTATCGTGTCGATGGGAATCTGCCAGAATCTATTTGAAGCATCTAACATAGTACTCAATAGGTTCCGGGCCTTATACAGGGTGAGCCAAAAGTAGGTGGACAGTAAAAAACATTTATTTAGAGATCACTTATATGTACAATTACATGTAATAAAACAATTATATTAATGAAAATTAAATGTTATTTAAAACGCAAGTGTTCAAACAGTTTTCGTTCTTGATTTACACAACTCTGAAATCTGCCTCTTACGCTTCGACAAAAAGATGTTTTTTACTGTCCACCTACTTTTGGCTCACCCTGTATATAGATGACGCCACTAATAAAAAAATCTAAATGATTTTTATGAAGTACTAACCTTCAAATGTCACGCGTCAAAATTTGAGCCCAATCGGATTATTAGTTTGTAAATTACAGTTGTTTAAATGAAGCTAATATTTAAATGAAGCTAATATTTAAATGAAGCTAATATTCAAATGAAGCTAATATTTAAATGAAGCTAATATTTAAATGAAGCTAATATTTAAATGAAGCTAATATTCAAATGAAGCTAATATTTAAATGAAGCTAATATTTAAATGAAGCTAATATTCAAATGAAGCTAATATTCAAATGAAGCTAATATTTAAATGAAGCTAATATTCAAATGAAGCTAATATTCAAATGAAGCTAATATTCAAATGAAGCTAATATTCAAATGAAGCTAATATTTAAATGAAGCTAATATTCAAATGAAGCTAATATTTAAATGAAGCTAATATTCAAATGAAGCTAATATTTA
This sequence comes from Sepiola atlantica, assembly GCA_963556195.1. Lineage (NCBI taxonomy): Eukaryota > Metazoa > Mollusca > Cephalopoda > Sepiida > Sepiolidae > Sepiola > Sepiola atlantica. The sequence goes on along the minus strand of OY744539.1, from coordinate 91,601,366 downwards.
AATGAAGCTAATATTCAAATGAAGCTAATATTTAAATGAAGCTAATATTTAAATGAAGCTAATATTCAAATGAAGCTAATATTCAAATGAAGCTAATATTTAAATGAAGCTAATATTCAAATGAAGCTAATATTTAAATGAAGCTAATATTCAAATGAAGCTAATATTCAAATGAAGCTAATATTCAAATGAAGCTAATATTTAAATGAAGCTAATATTTAAATGAAGCTAATATTCAAATGAAGCTAATATTTAAATGAAGCTAATATTTAAATGAAGCTAATATTCAAATGAAGCTAATATTTAAATGAAGCTAATATTCAAATGAAGCTAATATTCAAATGAAGCTAATATTTAAATGAAGCTAATATTCAAATGAAGCTAATATTCAAATGAAGCTAATATTTAAATGAAGCTAATATTCAAATGAAGCTAATATTTAAATGAAGCTAATATTTAAATGAAGCTAATATTCAAATGAAGCTAATATTCAAATGAAGCTAATATTTAAATGAAGCTACTCTTGCAAATCTTAGTTTGGAAAAACAAATTTTAATTTCCAAGAAACTTTTCTTCTGCAGTTGGAAACTTGTAGAGGAATTAGCACAAATTAAATAAATTTACAACATGATTCATATGCCCATCCTCTTACTTTGTGACGATTTGTTGATACAGGAGTGGATTTGATTGGACTGCTGATAATTTGTGTTCTTTTTTTATATAGTGTGTTGATCGGCTACCATGGGTCAGTAACAAATCTTAAACAGTTTCTTTTATTGCTTATTGAAAATATTTTTAATGTGTCTCATTGGCTGAAAAATAGTTATTTTCTTCTATCAATTTTCTGAATTTGGAGCCGATTTTATACCAAAATATGCAACTCATTTTTTTATTAATATTTTCTAGTGGGAAGATGTGATACAACGTTTGGAAGGTAGAGATATAAAGGCCAGTGCCCCAGAAGCAGTGCACACTGGACTCACAAAAAAATGCCAGAGCAGCCCCGTCGGCATTCCCTGGTAGGGACGATTAGCAATAAACTAACTTTACCTTCTGCAGTTGTGAGAAGGTAAAGCCTGGGAGGGTGAACCTCTTAGGACAGCACAGAAAAATACCTCAGCCCAACAGAGCAGGGCAGCTCTTGCCATTGTAGTCCATCCCGTCAGATTTTTGAGGACATATCCTCGACTGATATAAAATACTAAAAAGATTTTTGGCAATATTAATATTTTCTAATGTTTGCACAAACTTGCACTTGTAGAATAGTTTTATTTCGGTTTCTTAGACAACATTTTTCGTTTGGGTTTTCAACTATTACAAGAGAATTGATCCATTTTGTTGGTTCAGTTGTGGCTATTATTATCCCTTGTTTTCCCATTCTGCCCAGTTTGGCTTTGGGTTTGTTTTTATTAAAATGGTGAATTCTTGGAGTTGTTCTACCGTGATATGATGTATGTATGGCAATGTGCCAAACTCGCCCAAACTCTCATTGTATTCTGTTAGCAGATGTTTTAAATTAGAAGCAATGCTAAATATTTCGTATTATCTTTAGTCTTTCTTAAGCATCCATATTAATATAGGTAAAAAACTTTTTGCTTTCAACAAAAAATATTGCTTTTTGTAACTTATGTTCGCTGTGCATGTGTCTATTACCATTATGTCTTTATTATTGTATGCTGTTAAATTTGTAACTGTTTTGTTAAGTTTGGGACATGGTTTTAGCATTTTGCAATATTTTGTAGGTAAGATACAGAGTGACCACAAAAACGTGCCACCCATTGAATCAGTAATAAAATTCACAATCCTTTCTGCAATCCAACCATATTTGGTACAAATAAATTTCAGTCTGTCTGACATTTCCACCAAGTTTTAGTCACTAATGTTCAACAATGGGCTTCACACTCAACAAAGACAGCTTCAAAAACGATGTTTAACGAAAGGATTTTTATCTATGGGGTTATTTTAATGTTCATCAAAACAATCCTTAGACTATTCTTGAACTGAAAAGGTTCATCACAACCAATAAAGGAGTTGTTAGAGTTATTGAAAATATTGCACGTCGTATCCTGGTGTGCTTATCATTGAACGACAATAAAAAAAAAAGTGTTAGACTTTCATGACTGAAACTTGGTGGACAAGTCAGGCATAAAATGAAATTTATTTGTACCAAATATGGTTGGATAGCAGAACAGATTGTGAATTTTATTACTGATTCCATCGGTTGTATTTTATTGGAGAGGGGGAAGGGGGGTAACTCTATATTTATCTCTGCTCCAGAATTGATTTCGAAGATGATTCTGGAGCAGGGATAAATATAGAGATAGAATTGCAATTTGTTTATTTTTAAATTTGGGGTTTAGTTATTAGTTTCATATTCAGACTTTTCAGTCGAAAAAATATTTCCCTCCTTTGAATCAATGTTAAACTTATGGGTTAAATTCTCATGCCTTTGTATGATGTCTTTTTCGTATTGTAATATGGTGGAAAAATCTGGAGAAAAATCTGGAGAACAATAATTACATTTATTTACATAATTTTGAATTGTATTCAGAGTTTCTTTCTGTTTTCTGTGCAGAGCAATTTCCTTTTATTTGTGCATTTAGATTTTCCATATCTGTTTCATGTTTTTTCTTCTTCTGGAGACGCGTGTGATATTTATAATTGCTGATTGACTGTTTAACAGCAGCAGCCAGCAAGTGTTGTTTAAAATATCAACTCTCAATTGGACAAATTAATGTCCAATCAAATGGAAATAACCTCGACTTAATTCCAACGGATTACCTCCCCTTACAAGACGAAAGTTAAAGATACGTATGTCTCTTCATTTTTCATTCATCCTTTCTCTTTACCTTGTCCTTCAGTTTCGCAAGCCGACACTAAAGACAAGATCTTAATATCAACATATTTTAGCCGTTGCTGGACGGAGGAATGGCAAGCAGCAGATAAATCAAAGTTGCACAGATTTGTGGAGGACCCGGATAACCTACCAAGCATGGACCTCCCTCCTCGGCAGTGGACAATGCTCAACCGCCTCAGGACAGGTGTCGGACGTTTCGCCGCGACCATGAAAGGATGGGGACTCAGGGACTCGGCTGTCTGCGACTGTGGTCACTCTGAACAGACAGTAGACCACATCATCGAGTCATGCCTTAAATATCGACCACTCAACGGCAAAACCGGCATAGCTGTGCTAGACAACAAAACATTAGCATGGCTTTTCTCAATCGAGCTGGTGATCTAACAGTGAGATGCTGTGAAGCAAACGAAAGAAGAAGAAGAAGAAGCCACTCAGAAGTGCAGAAAATATACACCTTCGCATATTCCAAAAGGCCGTTACAATATTCCACACTTCATATAAAAACCAAATGCATCAGCTTTCGCTCTCTCAGTTTCTAGTTTCTTTCAGACCTGCAAGACGGAAGCACGTCACTAGAACTCTCCCAGATGCACGTGCCCAATGCAATTAGAAACAATCATGACTTGTGAAGAAAGAGGGCAGAGTTATTAGCGTTGCAGACTGCTAGCTGACTAGCTTGACCTAATAGCAGGCAGTGGGTGGAACAAAGAAAGGTCATGTCACGTTGCTGCCAGTTCAGCATCTGTTGTGTTCTTTCTGTTGGCACAAAGCTGTAAAAAGTTCATTAGAGAATTACGACACCAAGTAACCATGACTAACGTTCACCTCAGTATAATAACTCTCCGCAAAATAGAAAATAGTTTATCATTGAAACATATATGTTTTCAAAGTTTGTTTTTTCTTCTATTAAATGAGAATATCATATCTTTTTTGTCCAATACACATGAAGAATGTTGTGATTAACTGTCTGCTTTTCTATAAAATGAGAATATCATATCTTTTTTGTCCAATACACGTGAAAAATGTTGTCAATAACTGTCTGCTTTTCTATTAAATAAGAATATCATATCTTTTTTGTCCAAAATATATATATATATGTATATATATATATATATATATATGTATATATTTTTTGTCCAATACACATAGAGAATGTTGTGATTCACTGTCTGCTTTTCTATTAAATTAGAATATCATATATTGTTGTCCAATACACATGAAGAATGTTGTGATGAACTGTCTGCTTTTCTATTAAATGAGAATATTATATCTTTTTTGTCCAATACACATGAAGAATGTTGTGATTCACTGTCTGCTTTTCTATTAAATAAGAATATCATATATTTTTTGTCCAATACACATGAAGAATATTGTGATTCACTGTCTGCTTTTCTATTAAATGAGAATATCATATCTTTTTTGTCCAATACACATAAAGAATGTCGTGATTCACTGTCTGCTTTTCTATTAAATGAGAATATCATATCTTTTTTGTCTAATACACATGAAAGAATGTTGTGATTCACTGTCTGCTTTTCTATTAAATGAGAATATCATATCTTTTTTGTCCAATACACATGGAGAATGTTGGGATTAACTTTCTGCTTTTCTATTAAATGAGAATATCATATCTTTTTTGTCCAATACACATGAAAGAATGTTGTGATTCACTGTCTGCTTTTCTATTAAATAAGAATATCATATCTTTTTCGTCCAATACACATAATAAATGTTGTGATTAACTGTCTGCTTTTCTATTAAATGAGAATATCATATCTTTTTTGTCCAATACACATGGAGAATGTTGTGATTAACTTTCTGCTTTTCTATTAAATGAGAATATCATATCTTTTTTGTCCAATACACATAAAGAATGTTGTGATTAACTGTCTGCTTTTCTATCTAATGAGAATATAATATCTTTTTTGTCCAATACACATGAAGAATGTTGTGATTAACTCTCTGCTTTTCTATTAAATGAGAATATCATATCTTTTTTGTCCAATACACATAAAGAATGTTGTGATTAACTGTCTGCTTTTCTATTAAATGAGAATATCATATCTTTTTTGTCCAATACACATAAAGAATGTTGTGATTCACTGTCTGCTTTTCTATTAAATGAGAATATCATATCATTTTTTGTCCAATACACATGAAGAATGTTGTGATTAACTGTCTGCTTTTCTATTAAATGAGCATATAATATCTTTTTTGTCCAATACACATAGAGGAATGTTGTGATTAACTATCTGCTTTTCTATTAAATGAGAATATCATATCTTTTTTGTCCAATACACATGAAGAATGTTGTGATTAACTGTCTGCTTTTCTATTAAATGAGAATATCATATCTTTTTTGTCCAATACACATGAAGAATGTTGTGATTAACTGTCTGCTTTGATATTAAATGAGCATATAATATCTTTTTTGTCCAATACACATGAAGAATGTTGTGATTAACTGTCTGCTTTTCTATTAAATGAGAATATCATATCTTTTTTGTCCAATACACATGAAGAATGTTGTGATTAACTGTCTGCTTTTCTATTAAATGAGCATATAATATCTTTTTTGTCCAATACACATGAAGAATGTTGTGATTAACTGTCTTCTTTTCTATTAAATGAGAATATCATATCTTTTGTGTCCAATACACATTGAGAATGTTGTGATTAACTGTCTGCTTTTCTATTAAATGAGCATATAATATCTTTTTTGTCCAATACACATGAAGAATGTTGTGATTAACTGTCTGCTTTTCTATTAAATGAGAATATCATATCTTTTTTGTCCAATACACATGAAGAATGTTGTGATTAACTGTCTGCTTTTCTATTAAATGAGAATATCATATCTTTTTTGTCCAATACACATGAAGAATGTTGTGATTAACTGTCTGCTTTTCTATTAAATGAGAATATCATATCTTTTTTGTCCAATACACATGGAGAATGTTGTGATTAACTGTCTGCTTTTCTATTAAATGAGCATATAATATCTTTTTTGTCCAATACACATGAAGAATGTTGTGATTAACTGTCTGCTTTTCTATTAAATGAGAATATCATATCTTTTTTGTCCAATACACATGGATAATGTTGTGATTAACTGTCTGCTTTTCTATTAAATGAGAATATCATATCTTTTTTTCCAATACACATGAAGAATGTTGTGATTAACTGTCTGCTTTTCTATTAAATGAGAATATCATATCTTTTTTGTTCAATACACATAAAGAATGTTGTGATTAACTGTCTGCTTTTCTATTAAATGAGAATATCATATCTTTTTTGTCTAATACACATGAAGAATGTTGTGATTAACTGTCTGCTTTTCTATTAAATGAGCATATAATATCTTTTTTGTCCAATACACATGAAGAATGTTGTGATTAACTGTCTGCTTTTCTATTAAATGAGAATATCATATCTTTTTTGTCCAATACGCATGAAGAATGTTGTGATTAACTGTCTGCTTTTCTATTAAATGAGAATATCATATCTTTTTTGTCCAATACGCATGAAGAATGTTGTGATTTACTGTCTGCTTTTCTATTAAATGAGAATATCATATCTTTTTTGTCCAATACACATGAAAAATGTTGTGATTAACTGTCTGCTTTTCTATTAAATGAGCATATAATATCTTTTTTGTCCAATACACATGAAGAATGTTGTGATTAACTGTCTGCTTTTCTATTAAATGAGAATATCATATCTTTTTTGTCCACTACGCATGAAGAATGTTGTGATTAACTGTCTGCTTTTCTATTAAATGAGAATATCATATCTTTTTGGTCCAATACACATGAAGAATGTTGTGATTAACTGTCTGCTTTTCTATTAAATGAGAATATCATATCTTTTTTGTCCAATACACATGGATAATGTTGTGATTAACTGTCTGCTTTTCTATTAAATGAGAATATCATATCTTTTTTGTCCAATACACATGGATAATGTTGTGATTAACTGTCTGCTTTTCTATTAAATGAGAATATCATATCTTTTTTGTCCAATACGCATGAAGAATGTTGTGATTAACTGTCTGCTTTTCTATTAAATGAGAATATCATATCTTTTTTGTCCAATACACATGGAGAATGTTGTGATTAACTGTCTGCTTTTCTATTAAATGAGAATATCATATCTTTTTCGTCCAATACACATAAAGAATGTTGTGATTAACAGTCTGCTTTTCTATTAAATGAGAATATCATATCTTTTTGGTCCAATACACATGGATAATGTTGTGATTAACTGTCTGCTTTTCTATTAAATGAGAATATCATATCTTGTTTGTCCAATACACATGGATAATGTTGTGATTAACTGTCTGCTTTTCTATTAAATGAGAATATCATATCTTTTTTGTCCAATACGCATGAAGAATGTTGTGATTAACTGTCTGCTTTTCTATTAAATGAGAATATCATATCTTTTTTGTCCAATACACATGAAGAATGTTGTGATTAACTGTCTGCTTTTCTATTAAATGAGCATATAATATCTTTTTTGTCCAATACACATGAAGAATGTTGTGATTAACTGTCTGCTTTTCTATTAAATGAGAATATCATATCTTTTTTGTCCAATACACATTGAGAATGTTGTGATTAACTGTCTGCTTTTCTATTAAATGAGCATATAATATCTTTTTTGTCCAATACACATGAAGAATGTTGTGATTAACTGTCTGCTTTTCCATTAAATGAGAATATCATATCTTTTTTGTCCAATACACATGAAGAATGTTGTGATTAACTGGCTGCTTTTCTATTAAATGAGAATATCATATCTTTTTTTTCAATACGCATGAAGAATGTTGTGATTCACTGTCTGCTTTTCTATTAAATGAGAATATCATATCTTTTTTGTCCAATATACATGAAGAATGTTGTGATTCACTGTCTGCTTTTCTTTTAAATGAAAATATATCTTTTTTGTCCAATACACATGAAGAATGTTGTTATTCACTGTCGGCTTTTCTATTAAATGAGAATATCATATCTTTTTTGTCCAATACACATGGATAATGTTGTGATTCACTGTCTGCTTTTCTATTAAATGAGAATATCATATCTTTTTTTCCAATACACATGAAGAATGTTGTGATTAACTGTCTGCTTTTCTATTAAATGAGAATATCATATCTTTTTTGTCCAATACACATAGATAATGTTGTGATTAACTGTCTGCTTTTCTATTAAATAAGAATATCATATCTTTTTTGTCCAATACACATGAAAAATGTTGTGATTAACTGTCTGCTTTTCTATAAAATGAGAATATCATATCTTTTTTGTCCAATACACATAAAGAATGTTGTGATTAACTGTCTGCTTTTCTATTAAATGAGAATATCATATCTTTTTTGTCCAATACACATAAAAAATGTTGTGATTAACTGTCGGCTTTTCTATTTAATGAGAATATCATGTATTTTTTGTCCAATACACATAAAAAATGTTGTGATTAACTGTCGGCTTTTTTATTAAATGAAAATATCATATCTTTTTTGTCCAATACACATGAAGAATGTTGTGATTAACTGTCGGCTTTTTTATTAAATGAAAATATCATATCTTTTTTGTCCAATACACATAAAAAATGTTGTGATTAACTGTCGGCTTTTTTATTAAATGAAAATATCATATCTTTTTTGTCCAATACACATAAAAAATGTTGTGATTAACTGTCGGCTTTTTTATTAAATGAAAATATCATATCTTTTTTGTCCAATACACATAAAAAGTGTTGTGATTAACTGTCGGCTTTTTTATTAAATGAAAATATCATATCTTTTTTGTCCAATACACATAAAAAATGTTGTGATTAACTGTCTGCTTTTCTATTAAATGAGAATATCATATATTTTTTGTCCAATACACATGGATAATGTTGTGATAAACTGTCTGCTTTTTTATTAAATGAGAATATCATATCTTTTTTGTCCAATACACATGGATAATGTTGTGATTAACTGTCTGCTTTTCTATTAAATGAGAATATCATGTATTTTTGTCCAATACACATAAAAAATGTTGTGATTAACTGTCGGCTTTTTTATTAAATGAAAATATCATATCTTTTTTGTCCAATACACATAAAGAATGTTGTGATTAACTGTCGGCTTTTTTATTAAATGAAAATATCATATCTTTTTTGTCCAATACACATGAAAAATGTTGTGATTAACTGTCTGCTTTTCTATTAAATGAGAATATCATATCTTTTTTGTCCAATACACATGGATAATGTTGTGATTAACTGTCTGCTTTTTTATTAAATAAGAATATCATATCTTTTTTGTCCAATACACATAAAAAATGTTGTGATTAACTGTCGGCTTTTTTATTAAATGAAAATATCATATCTTTTTTGTCTAATACACATAAAAATGTTGTGATTAACTGTCTGCTTTTCTATTAAATGAGAATATCATATCTTTTTTGTCCAATACGCATTAAGAATGTTGTGATTAACTGTCGGCTTTTCTATTAAATGAGAATATCATATCTTTTTTGTCCAATACGCATTAAGAATGTTGTGATTAACTGTCGGCTTTTTTATTAAATGAAAATATCATATCTTTTTTGTCAAAAACACATGAAGAATGTTGTGATTAACTGTCTGCTTTTCTATTAAATGAGCATATAATATCTTTTTTGTCCAATACACATGAAGAATGTTGTGATTAACTGTCTGCTTTTCTATTAAATGAGAATATCATATCTTTTTTGTCCAATACACATAAAGAATATTGTGATTAACTGTCTGCTTTTCTATTAAATGAGCATATAATATCTTTTTTGTCCAATACACATGAAGAATGTTGTGATTAACTGTCTGCTTTTCTATTAAATGAGAATATCATATCTTTTTTGTCCAATACCCATGAAGAATGTTGTGATTAACTGTCTGCTTTTCTATTAAATGAGCATATAATATCTTTTTTGTCCAATACACATGAAGAATGTTGTGATTAACTGTCTGCTTTTCTATTAAATGAGAATATCATATCTTTTTTGTCCAATACACATTGAGAATGTTGTGATTAACTGTCTGCTTTTCTATTAAATGAGCATATAATATCTTTTTTGTCCAATACACATGAAGAATGTTGTGATTAACTGTCTGCTTTTCTATTAAATGAGAATATCATATCTTTTTTGTCCAATACACATGAAGAATGTTGTGATTAACTGTCTGCTTTTCTATTAAATGAGAATATCATATCTTTTTTGTCCAATACACATGAAGAATGTTGTGATTAACTGTCTGCTTTTCTATTAAATGAGCATATAATATCTTTTTTGTCCAATACACATGAAGAATGTTGTGATTAACTGTCTGCTTTTCTATTAAATGAGAATATCATATCTTTTTTGTCCAATACACATGAAGAATGTTGTGATTAACTGTCTGCTTTTCTATTAAATGAGCATATAATATCTTTTTTGTCCAATACACATGAAGAATGTTGTGATTAACTGTCTGCTTTTCTATTAAATGAGAATATCATATCTTTTTTGTCCAATACACATTGAGAATGTTGTGATTAACTGTCTGCTTTTCTATTAAATGAGCATATAATATCTTTTTTGTCCAATACACATGAAGAATGTTGTGATTAACTGTCTGCTTTTCCATTAAATGAGAATATCATATCTTTTTTGTCCAATACACATGAAGAATGTTGTGATTCACTGTCGGCTTTTCTATTAAATTAGAATATCATATCATTTTTGTCCAATACGCATGGAGAATGTTGTGATTAACTGTCTGCTTTTCTATTAAATGAGAATATCATATCATTTTTGTCCAATACACATAAAGAATGTTGTGATTAACTGTCTGCTTTTCTATTAAATGAGAATATCATATCTTTTTTGTCCAATACACATAAAGAATGTTGTGATTCACTGTCGGCTTTTCTATTACATAGGAATATCATATCTTTTTTTGTCTAATACACATGAAAAATGTTGTGATTAACTGTCTGCTTTTCTATTAAATAAGAATATCATATCATTTTTGTCCAATACGCATGGAGAATGTTGTGATTAACTGTCTGCTTTTCTATTAAATGAGAATATCATATCTTTTTTGTCCAATACACATAAAGAATGTTGTGATTCACTGTCGGCTTTTCTATTAAATTAGAATATCATATCATTTTTGTCCAATACGCATGGAGAATGTTGTGATTAACTGTCTGCTTTTCTATTAAATGAGAATATCATATCATTTTTGTCCAATACACATGAAGAATGTTGTGATTAACTGTCTGCTTTTCTATTAAATGAGAATATCATATCTTTTTTGTCTAATACACATGAAGAATGTTGTGATTAACTGTCTGCTTTTCTATTAAATGAGCATATAATATCTTTTTTGTCCAATACACATGAAGAATGTTGTGATTAACTGTCTGCTTTTCTATTAAATGAGAATATCATATCTTTTTTGTCCAATACGCATGAAGAATGTTGTGATTAACTGTCTGCTTTTCTATTAAATGAGAATATCATATCTTTTTTGTCCAATACGCATGAAGAATGTTGTGATTTACTGTCTGCTTTTCTATTAAATGAGAATATCATATCTTTTTTGTCCAATACACATGAAAAATGTTGTGATTAACTGTCTGCTTTTCTATTAAATGAGCATATAATATCTTTTTTGTCCAATACACATGAAGAATGTTGTGATTAACTGTCTGCTTTTCTATTAAATGAGAATATCATATCTTTTTTGTCCAATACGCATGAAGAATGTTGTGATTAACTGTCTGCTTTTCTATTAAATGAGAATATCATATCTTTTTTGTCCAATACACATGAAGAATGTTGTGATTAACTGTCTGCTTTTCTATTAAATGAGAATATCATATCTTTTTGGTCCAATACACATGAAGAATGTTGTGATTAACTGTCTGCTTTTCTATTAAATGAGAATATCATATCTTTTTTGTCCAATACACATGGATAATGTTGTGATTAACTGTCTGCTTTTCTATTAAATGAGAATATCATATCTTTTTTGTCCAATACACATGGATAATGTTGTGATTAACTGTCTGCTTTTCTATTAAATGAGAATATCATATCTGTTTTGTCCAATACACATGAAAAATGTCGTGATTTACTGTCTGCTTTTCTATTAAATGAGAATATCATATCTTTTTTGTGCAAGACACATATAGAATGTTGTGATTTACTGTCTGTTTTTCTATTAAATTAGAATATCATATCTTTTTTGTCCAATACACATGAAAAATGTTGTGATTTACTGTCTGCTTTTCTATTAAATGAGCATATCATATCTTTTTTGTCCAATACACATCAAGAATGTTGTGATTAATTGTCTGCTTTTCTATTAAATGAGAATATCATATATTTTTTGTCCAATACGCATGAAGAATGTTGTGATTCACTGTCTGCTTTTCTATTAAATGAGAATATCATATCTGTTTTGTCCAATACACAGGGATAATGTTGTGATTAATTGTCTGCCTTTCTATTAAAAGTAGAATATCATATCTTTTTTGTCAAATACACATGGAGAATGTTGTGATTAACTGTCTGCTTTTCTATTAAATGAGAATATCATATATTTTTTTGTCCAATACACATGGATAATGTTGTGATTAACTGTCTGCTTTTCTATTAAATGAGAATATCATATCTTTTTTGTCCAATACACCTGAAAAATGTTGTGAATAACTGTCTGCTTTTCAATTAAATGAGAATATCATATCATTTTTCTCCAATATAAATGGATAATGTTGTGATTAACTGTCTGCTTTTCTATTAAATGACAATATCATATCTTTTTTGTCCAATACACCTGAAAAATGTTGTGAATAACTGTCTGCTTTTCTATTAAATGAGAATATCATATCTGTTTTGTCCAATACACATGAAAAATGTCGTGATTTACTGTCTGCTTTTCTATTAAATGAGAATATCATATCTTTTTTGTGCAAGACACATATAGAATGTTGTGATTTACTGTCTGTTTTTCTATTAAATTAGAATATCATATCTTTTTTGTCCAATACACATGAAAAATGTTGTGATTTACTGTCTGCTTTTCTATTAAATGAGCATATCATATCTTTTTTGTCCAATACACATCAAGAATGTTGTGATTAATTGTCTGCTTTTCTATTAAATGAGAATATCATATATTTTTTGTCCAATACGCATGAAGAATGTTGTGATTCACTGTCTGCTTTTCTATTAAATGAGCATATCATATCTTTTTTGTCCAATACCCATGAAAAATGTTGTGATTCACTGTCTGCTTTTCTATTAAATGAGCATATCATATGTTTTTTGTCCAATACACATGAAAAATGTTGTGATTTACTGTCTGCTTTTCTATTAAATGAGAATATCATATCTTTTTTGTCCAATACACATGAAGAATGTTGTGATTAACTGTCTGCTGTTCTATTAAATGAGAATATCATATCTTTTTTGTCCAATACACATGAAGAATGTTGTGATTAACTGTCTGCTTTTCTATTAAATGAGAATATCATATCTTTTTTGTCCAATACACATGAAGAATGTTGTGATTAACTGTCTGCTTTTTTATTAAATGAGAATATCATGAATTTTTTTGTCCAATACACGTGAAGAATTTTGTGATTAACTGTCTGCTTTTCTATTAAATGAGAATATCATATCTTTTTTTTTCCAATACACATGAAGAATGTTGTGATTAACTGTCTGCTTTTTTATTAAATGAGAATATCATGAATTTTTTTGTCCAATACACATGAAGAATGTAGTGATTAACTGTCTGCTTTTCTATTAAATGAGAATATCATATCTTTTTTGTCCAATACACATGAAGAATGTTGTGATTAACTGTCTGCTTTTTTATTAAATGAGAATATCATGAATTTTTTTGTCCAATACACATGAAGAATGTTGTGATTAACTGTCTGCTTTTCTATTAAATGAGAATATCATATCTTTTTTGTTCAATACACATCAAGAATGTTGTGATTAACTGTCTGCATTTCTATTAAATGAGAATATCATATCTTTTTTGTTCAATACACATGGATAATGTTGTGATTAACTGTCTGCTTTTCTATTAAATGAGAATATCATATCTTTTTTGTTCAATACACATCAAGAATGTTGTGATTAACTGTCTGCATTTCTATTAAATGAGAATATCATATCTTTTTTGTCCAATACACATGGATAATGTTGTGATTAACTGTCTGCATTTCTATTAAATGAGAATATCATATCTTTTTTGTCCAATACACATAAAGAATGTTGTGATTAACTGTCTGCTTTTCTATTAAATGAGAATATCATATCTTTTTTGTCCAATACACATGAAGAATGCTGTGATTAACTGTCTGCTGTTCTATTAAATGAGAATATCATATGTTTTTTGTCCAATACACATGAAGAATGCTGTGATTAACTGTCTGCTGTTCTATTAAATGAGAATATCATATCATTTTTGTCCAATACACATGAAGAATGCTGTGATTAACTGTCTGCTGTTCTATTAAATGAGAATATCATATCTTTTTTGTCCGATATACATGAAGAATGTTGTGATTAACTGTCTGCTTTTCTATTAAATGAGAATATCATATCTTTTTTGTCCAATACACATGAAGAATGCTGTGATTAACTGTCTGCTGTTCTATTAAATGAGAATATCATATGTTTTTTGTCCAATACACATGAAGAATGCTGTGATTAACTGTCTGCTGTTCTATTAAATGAGAATATCATATCATTTTTGTCCAATACACATGAAGAATGCTGTGATTAACTGTCTGCTGTTCTATTAAATGAGAATATCATATCTTTTTTGTCCGATATACATGAAGAATGTTGTGATTAACTGTCTGCTTTTCTATTAAATGAGAATATCATATCTTTTTTGTCCAATACACATGAAGAATGCTGTGATTAACTGTCTGCTGTTCTATTAAATGAGAATATCATATGTTTTTTGTCCAATACACATGAAGAATGCTGTGATTAACTGTCTGCTGTTCTATTAAATGAGAATATCATATCATTTTTGTCCAATACACATGAAGAATGCTGTGATTAACTGTCTGCTGTTCTATTAAATGAGAATATCATATCTTTTTTGTCCGATATACATGAAGAATGTTGTGATTAACTGTCTGCTTTTCTATTAAATGAGAATATCATATCTTTTTTGTCCAATAAACATGAAGAATGTTGTGATTAACTGTCTGCTTTTCTATAAGGTGGGCAAAAATAAGGGTCCTATTTTTAAAAATTCATAACTTTTTTATTTATTGATTAAAAAAAAATTTTTTTCTTAGAATAAGTAAAGGACCCCTTCTGAAGCAAGCATGAGCCGTATTAGCTCTAAGGATCGTACCCTCATTTAGAAAACATTATTTTTGCTTAAAAAACTCAAAACAGTGTAAAAAACAATACTTTAGTTTTTGTAAGTTTTAAGAAGTGTTTTTCGCCTAAAATTTGTTTTGTTCATTTCAAAAAATCTCGGAAGGGTCAGTCTACACACACATAAAGTTTGGTGAGTTTAACTTTTATTTTGTGGAAGTTATTCAAATTTTAAGATAGGACCCTTATTTTGGCCCACCCTGTATTAAATGAGAATATCATATCTTTTTTGTCCAATAAACATGAAGAATGTTGTGATTAACTGTCTGCTTTTCTATTAAATGAGAATATCATATATCTTTTCTCTAATACACATGGAGAATGTTGTGATTAACTGTCTGCTTTTTTATTAAATGAGAATATCATATCTTTTTTGTCCAATACACGTGAAGAATGTTGTGATTAACTGTCTGCTTTTCTATTAAATGAGAATATCATATCTTTTTTGTCCAATACACTTGAAGAATGTTGTGATTAACTGTCTGCTTTTTTATTAAATGAGAATATCATATCTTTTTTGTCCAATACACGTGAAGAATGTTGTGATTAACTGTCTGCTTTTCTATTAAATGAGAATATCATATCTTTTTTGTCCAATACACTTGAAGAATGTTGTGATTAACTGTCTGCTTTTTCTATTAAATGAGAATATCATATATTTTTTGTCCAATACACATGAAGAATGTTGTGATTAACTGTCTGCTTTCCTATTAAATGAGAATATCATATCTTTTTTGTCCAATACACATAAAAAATGTTGTGATTAACTGTCTGCTTTTCTATTAAATGAGAATATTCTATCTTTTTTGTCCAATACACATGAAGAATGTTGTGATTAACTGTCTGCTTTTCTATTAAATGAGAATATCATATCTTTTTTGTCCAATACACATGAAAAATGTTGTGATTAACTGTCTGCTTTTCTATTAAATGAGAATATCATATCTTTTTTGTCCAATACACATAAAGAATGTTGTGATTAACTGTCGGCTTTTCTATTAAATGAGAATATCATATCTTTTTTGTCCAATACACATGAAAAATGTTGTGATTAACTGTCTGCTTTTCTATTAAATTAGAATATCATATTATTTTTGTCCAATACACATAAAGAATGTTGTGATTAACTGTCTGCTTTTCTATTAAATGAGAATATCATATCTTTTTTGTCCAATACACATAAAGAATGTTGTGATTCACTGTCAGCTTTTCTATTAAATGAGAATATCATATCATTTTTGTCCAATACGCATGGAGAATGTTGTGATTAACTGTCTGCTTTTCTATTAAATGAGAATATCATATCATTTTTGTCCAATACACATAAAGAATGTTGTGATTAACTGTCTGCTTTTCTATTAAATGAGAATATCATATCATTTTTGTCCAATACACATAAAGAATGTTGTGATTAACTGTCTGCTTTTCTATTAAATGAGAATATCATATCATTTTTGTCCAATACACATAAAGAATGTTGTGATTAACTGTCTGCTTTTCTATTAAATGAGAATATCATATCATTTTTGTCCAATACACATAAAGAATGTTGTGATTAACTGTCGGCTTTTCTATTAAATGAGAATATCATATCTTTTTTGTCCAATACACATAAAGAATGTTGTGATTCACTGTCGGCTTTTCTATTAAATGAGAATATCATATCTTTTTTGTCCAATACACATAAAGAATGTTGTGATTCACTGTCGGCTTTTCTATTAAATTAGAATATCATATCATTTTTGTCCAATACGCATGGAGAATGTTGTGATTAACTGTCTGCTTTTCTATTAAATGAGAATATCATATCATTTTTGTCCAATACACATAAAGAATGTTGTGATTAACTGTCTGCTTTTCTATTAAATGAGAATATCATATCATTTTTGTCCAATACACATAAAGAATGTTGTGATTAACTGTCTGCTTTTCTATTAAATGAGAATATCATATCATTTTTGTCCAATACACATAAAGAATGTTGTGATTAACTGTCGGCTTTTCTATTAAATGAGAATATCATATCTTTTTTGTCCAATACACATAAAGAATGTTGTGATTCACTGTCGGCTTTTCTATTAAATGAGAATATCATATCTTTTTTGTCCAATACACATAAAGAATGTTGTGATTCACTGTCGGCTTTTCTATTAAATAGGAATATCATATCTTTTTTGTCTAATACACATGAAAAATGTTGTGATTAACTGTCTGCTTTTCTATTAAATAAGAATATCATATCATTTTTGTCCAATACACATGAAGAATGTTGTGATTAACTGTCGGCTTTTCTATTAAATGAGAATATCATATCTTTTTTGTCCAATACGCATGAAGAATGTTGTGATTAACTGTCTGCTTTTCTATTAAATGAGAATATCATATCATTTTTGTCCAATACACATGAAAAATGTTGTGATTAACTGTCTGCTTTTCTATTAAATGAGAATATCATATCATTTTTGTCCAATACACATAAAGAATGTTGTGATTCACTGTCGGCTTTTCTATTAAATGAGAATATCATATCTTTTTTGTCCAATACACATAAAGAATGTTGTGATTCACTGTCGGCTTTTCTATTAAATAGGAATATCATATCTTTTTTGTCTAATACACATGAAAAATGTTGTGATTAACTGTCTGCTTTTCTATTAACTAAGAATATCATATCATTTTTGTCCAATACGCATGGAGAATGTTGTGATTAACTGTCTGCTTTTCTATTAAATGAGAATATCATATCTTTTTTGTCCAATACACATAAAGAATGTTGTGATTCACTGTCGGCTTTTCTATTAAATTAGAATATCATATCATTTTTGTCCAATACGCATGGAGAATGTTGTGATTAACTGTCTGCTTTTCTATTAAATGAGAATATCATATCATTTTTGTCCAATACACATAAAGAATGTTGTGATTAACTGTCTGCTTTTCTATTAAATGAGAATATCATATCTTTTTTGTCCAATACACATAAAGAATGTTGTGATTCACTGTCGGCTTTTCTATTAAATAGGAATATCATATCTTTTTTTGTCTAATACACATGAAAAATGTTGTGATTAACTGTCTGCTTTTCTATTAAATAAGAATATCATATCATTTTTGTCCAATACGCATGGAGAATGTTGTGATTAACTGTCTGCTTTTCTATTAAATGAGAATATCATATCTTTTTTGTCCAATACACATAAAGAATGTTGTGATTCACTGTCGGCTTTTCTATTAAATTAGAATATCATATCATTTTTGTCCAATACGCATGGAGAATGTTGTGATTAACTGTCTGCTTTTCTATTAAATGAGAATATCATATCATTTTTGTCCAATACACATAAAGAATGTTGTGATTAACTGTCTGCTTTTCTATTAAATGAGAATATCATATCTTTTTTGTCCAATACACATAAAGAATGTTGTGATTCACTGTCGGCTTTTCTATTAAATTAGAATATCATATCATTTTTGTCCAATACGCATGGAGAATGTTGTGATTAACTGTCTGCTTTTCTATTAAATGAGAATATCATATCATTTTTGTCCAATACACATAAAGAATGTTGTGATTAACTGTCTGCTTTTCTATTAAATGAGAATATCATATCTTTTTTGTCCAATACACATAAAGAATGTTGTGATTCACTTTCGGCTTTTCTATTAAATAGGAATATCATATCTTTTTTGTCTAATACACATGAAAAATGTTGTGATTAACTGTCTGCGTTTCTATTAAATAAGAATATCATACTATTTTTGTCCAATACACATGAAGAATGTTGTGATTCACTGTCGGCTTTTCTATTAAATAAGAATATCATATCATTTTTGTCCAATACACATAAAGAATGTTGTGATTAACTGTCTGCTTTTCTATTAAATGAGAATATCATATCATTTTTGTCCAATACACATAAAGAATGTTGTGATTAACTGTCTGCTTTTCTATTAAATGAGAATATCATATCATTTTTGTCCAATACACATAAAGAATGTTGTGATTAACTGTCTGCTTTTCTATTAAATGAGAATATCATATCATTTTTGTCCAATACACATAAAGAATGTTGTGATTAACTGTCGGCTTTTCTATTAAATGAGAATATCATATCTTTTTTGTCCAATACACATAAAGAATGTTGTGATTCACTGTCGGCTTTTCTATTAAATGAGAATATCATATCTTTTTTGTCCAATACACATAAAGAATGTTGTGATTCACTGTCGGCTTTTCTATTAAATAGGAATATCATATCTTTTTTGTCTAATACACATGAAAAATGTTGTGATTAACTGTCTGCTTTTCTATTAAATAAGAATATCATATCATTTTTGTCCAATACACATGAAGAATGTTGTGATTAACTGTCGGCTTTTCTATTAAATGAGAATATCATATCTTTTTTGTCCAATACGCATGAAGAATGTTGTGATTAACTGTCTGCTTTTCTATTAAATGAGAATATCATATCATTTTTGTCCAATACACATGAAAAATGTTGTGATTAACTGTCTGCTTTTCTATTAAATGAGAATATCATATCATTTTTGTCCAATACACATAAAGAATGTTGTGATTCACTGTCGGCTTTTCTATTAAATGAGAATATCATATCTTTTTTGTCCAATACACATAAAGAATGTTGTGATTCACTGTCGGCTTTTCTATTAAATAGGAATATCATATCTTTTTTGTCTAATACACATGAAAAATGTTGTGATTAACTGTCTGCTTTTCTATTAACTAAGAATATCATATCATTTTTGTCCAATACGCATGGAGAATGTTGTGATTAACTGTCTGCTTTTCTATTAAATGAGAATATCATATCTTTTTTGTCCAATACACATAAAGAATGTTGTGATTCACTGTCGGCTTTTCTATTAAATTAGAATATCATATCATTTTTGTCCAATACGCATGGAGAATGTTGTGATTAACTGTCTGCTTTTCTATTAAATGAGAATATCATATCATTTTTGTCCAATACACATAAAGAATGTTGTGATTAACTGTCTGCTTTTCTATTAAATGAGAATATCATATCTTTTTTGTCCAATACACATAAAGAATGTTGTGATTCACTGTCGGCTTTTCTATTACATAGGAATATCATATCTTTTTTTGTCTAATACACATGAAAAATGTTGTGATTAACTGTCTGCTTTTCTATTAAATAAGAATATCATATCATTTTTGTCCAATACGCATGGAGAATGTTGTGATTAACTGTCTGCTTTTCTATTAAATGAGAATATCATATCTTTTTTGTCCAATACACATAAAGAATGTTGTGATTCACTGTCGGCTTTTCTATTAAATTAGAATATCATATCATTTTTGTCCAATACGCATGGAGAATGTTGTGATTAACTGTCTGCTTTTCTATTAAATGAGAATATCATATCATTTTTGTCCAATACACATAAAGAATGTTGTGATTAACTGTCTGCTTTTCTATTAAATGAGAATATCATATCTTTTTTGTCCAATACACATAAAGAATGTTGTGATTCACTGTCGGCTTTTCTATTAAATTAGAATATCATATCATTTTTGTCCAATACGCATGGAGAATGTTGTGATTAACTGTCTGCTTTTCTATTAAATGAGAATATCATATCATTTTTGTCCAATACACATAAAGAATGTTGTGATTAACTGTCTGCTTTTCTATTAAATGAGAATATCATATCATTTTTGTCCAATACACATAAAGAATGTTGTGATTAACTGTCTGCTTTTCTATTAAATGAGAATATCATATCATTTTTGTCCAATACACATGAAAAATGTTGTGATTAACTGTCTGCTTTTCTATTAAATGAGAATATCATATCATTTTTGTCCAATACACATAAAGAATGTTGTGATTCACTGTCGGCTTTTCTATTAAATGAGAATATCATATCTTTTTTGTCCAATACACATAAAGAATGTTGTGATTCACTGTCGGCTTTTCTATTAAATAGGAATATCATATCTTTTTTGTCTAATACACATGAAAAATGTTGTGATTAACTGTCTGCTTTTCTATTAACTAAGAATATCATATCATTTTTGTCCAATACGCATGGAGAATGTTGTGATTAACTGTCTGCTTTTCTATTAAATGAGAATATCATATCTTTTTTGTCCAATACACATAAAGAATGTTGTGATTCACTGTCGGCTTTTCTATTAAATTAGAATATCATATCATTTTTGTCCAATACGCATGGAGAATGTTGTGATTAACTGTCTGCTTTTCTATTAAATGAGAATATCATATCATTTTTGTCCAATACACATAAAGAATGTTGTGATTAACTGTCTGCTTTTCTATTAAATGAGAATATCATATCTTTTTTGTCCAATACACATAAAGAATGTTGTGATTCACTGTCGGCTTTTCTATTAAATAGGAATATCATATCTTTTTTTGTCTAATACACATGAAAAATGTTGTGATTAACTGTCTGCTTTTCTATTAAATAAGAATATCATATCATTTTTGTCCAATACGCATGGAGAATGTTGTGATTAACTGTCTGCTTTTCTATTAAATGAGAATATCATATCTTTTTTGTCCAATACACATAAAGAATGTTGTGATTCACTGTCGGCTTTTCTATTAAATTAGAATATCATATCATTTTTGTCCAATACGCATGGAGAATGTTGTGATTAACTGTCTGCTTTTCTATTAAATGAGAATATCATATCATTTTTGTCCAATACACATAAAGAATGTTGTGATTAACTGTCTGCTTTTCTATTAAATGAGAATATCATATCTTTTTTGTCCAATACACATAAAGAATGTTGTGATTCACTGTCGGCTTTTCTATTAAATTAGAATATCATATCATTTTTGTCCAATACGCATGGAGAATGTTGTGATTAACTGTCTGCTTTTCTATTAAATGAGAATATCATATCATTTTTGTCCAATACACATAAAGAATGTTGTGATTAACTGTCTGCTTTTCTATTAAATGAGAATATCATATCTTTTTTGTCCAATACACATAAAGAATGTTGTGATTCACTTTCGGCTTTTCTATTAAATAGGAATATCATATCTTTTTTGTCTAATACACATGAAAAATGTTGTGATTAACTGTCTGCGTTTCTATTAAATAAGAATATCATACTATTTTTGTCCAATACACATGAAGAATGTTGTGATTCACTGTCGGCTTTTCTATTAAATAAGAATATCATATCATTTTTGTCCAATACACATAAAGAATGTTGTGATTAACTGTCTGCTTTTCTATTAAATGAGAATATCATATCATTTTTGTCCAATACACATAAAGAATGTTGTGATTAACTGTCTGCTTTTCTATTAAATGAGAATATCATATCATTTTTGTCCAATACACATAAAGAATGTTGTGATTAACTGTCGGCTTTTCTATTAAATGAGAATATCATATCTTTTTTGTCCAATACACATAAAGAATGTTGTGATTCACTGTCGGCTTTTCTATTAAATGAGAATATCATATCTTTTTTGTCCAATACACATAAAGAATGTTGTGATTCACTGTCGGCTTTTCTATTAAATAGGAATATCATATCTTTTTTGTCTAATACACATGAAAAATGTTGTGATTAACTGTCTGCTTTTCTATTAAATAAGAATATCATATCATTTTTGTCCAATACACATGAAGAATGTTGTGATTAACTGTCGGCTTTTCTATTAAATGAGAATATCATATCTTTTTTGTCCAATACGCATGAAGAATGTTGTGATTAACTGTCTGCTTTTCTATTAAATGAGAATATCATATCATTTTTGTCCAATACACATGAAAAATGTTGTGATTAACTGTCTGCTTTTCTATTAAATGAGAATATCATATCATTTTTGTCCAATACACATAAAGAATGTTGTGATTCACTGTCGGCTTTTCTATTAAATGAGAATATCATATCTTTTTTGTCCAATACACATAAAGAATGTTGTGATTCACTGTCGGCTTTTCTATTAAATAGGAATATCATATCTTTTTTGTCTAATACACATGAAAAATGTTGTGATTAACTGTCTGCTTTTCTATTAACTAAGAATATCATATCATTTTTGTCCAATACGCATGGAGAATGTTGTGATTAACTGTCTGCTTTTCTATTAAATGAGAATATCATATCATTTTTGTCCAATACACATAAAGAATGTTGTGATTAACTGTCTGCTTTTCTATTAAATGAGAATATCATATCTTTTTTGTCCAATACACATAAAGAATGTTGTGATTCACTGTCGGCTTTTCTATTAAATTAGAATATCATATCATTTTTGTCCAATACGCATGGAGAATGTTGTGATTAACTGTCTGCTTTTCTATTAAATGAGAATATCATATCATTTTTGTCCAATACACATAAAGAATGTTGTGATTAACTGTCTGCTTTTCTATTAAATGAGAATATCATATCTTTTTTGTCCAATACACATAAAGAATGTTGTGATTCACTGTCGGCTTTTCTATTAAATAGGAATATCATATCTTTTTTGTCTAATACACATGAAAAATGTTGTGATTAACTGTCTGCTTTTCTATTAAATAAGAATATCATATCATTTTTGTCCAATACGCATGGAGAATGTTGTGATTAACTGTCTGCTTTTCTATTAAATGAGAATATCATATCTTTTTTGTCCAATACACATAAAGAATGTTGTGATTCACTGTCGGCTTTTCTATTAAATTAGAATATCATATCATTTTTGTCCAATACGCATGGAGAATGTTGTGATTAACTGTCTGCTTTTCTATTAAATGAGAATATCATATCATTTTTGTCCAATACACATAAAGAATGTTGTGATTAACTGTCTGCTTTTCTATTAAATGAGAATATCATATCTTTTTTGTCCAATACACATAAAGAATGTTGTGATTCACTGTCGGCTTTTCTATTAAATTAGAATATCATATCATTTTTGTCCAATACGCATGGAGAATGTTGTGATTAACTGTCTGCTTTTCTATTAAATGAGAATATCATATCATTTTTGTCCAATACACATAAAGAATGTTGTGATTAACTGTCTGCTTTTCTATTAAATGAGAATATCATATCTTTTTTGTCCAATACACATAAAGAATGTTGTGATTCACTGTCGGCTTTTCTATTAAATAGGAATATCATATCTTTTTTGTCTAATACACATGAAAAATGTTGTGATTAACTGTCTGCGTTTCTATTAAATAAGAATATCATACTATTTTTGTCCAATACACATGAAGAATGTTGTGATTCACTGTCGGCTTTTCTATTAAATAAGAATATCATATCATTTTTGTCCAATACACATAAAGAATGTTGTGATTCACTGTCGGCTTTTCTATTAAATGAGAATATCATACTATTTTTGTCCAATACACATAAAGAATGTTGTGATTCACTGTCGGCTTTTCTATTAAATGAGAATATCATATCATTTTTGTCCAATACGCATGGAGAATGTTGTGATTAACTGTCTGCTTTTCTATTAAATGAGAATATCATATCATTTTTGTCCAATACACATAAAGAATGTTGTGATTAACTGTCTGCTTTTCTATTAAATGAGAATATCATATCATTTTTGTCCAATACACATGAAGAATGTTGTGATTCACTGTCGGCTTTTCTATTAAATGAGAATATCATATCATTTTTGTCCAATACACATAAAGAATGTTGTGATTCACTGTCGGCTTTTCTATTAAATGAGAATATCATATCATTTTTGTCCAATACACATAAAGAATGTTGTGATTCACTGTCGGCTTTTCTATTAAATTAGAATATCATATCATTTTTGTCCAATACACATAAAGAATGTTGTGATTCACTGTCTGCTTTTCTATTAAATGAGAATATCATATCATTTTTGTCCAATACGCATGGAGAATGTTGTGATTAACTGTCTGCTTTTCTATTAAATGAGAATATCATATCATTTTTGTCCAATACGCATGGAGAATGTTGTGATTAACTGTCTGCTTTTCTATTAAATGAGAATATCATATCTTTTTTGTCCAATACACATAAAGAATGTTGTGATTCACTGTCGGCTTTTCTATTAAATAGGAATATCATATCTTTTTTGTCTAATACACATGAAAAATGTTGTGATTAACTGTCTGCTTTTCTATTAAATAAGAATATCATATCATTTTTGTCCAATACACATGAAGAATGTTGTGATTAACTGTCGGCTTTTCTATTAAATGAGAATATCATATCTTTTTTGTCCAATACGCATGAAGAATGTTGTGATTAACTGTCTGCTTTTCTATTAAATGAGAATATCATATCATTTTTGTCCAATACACATGAAAAATGTTGTGATTAACTGTCGGCTTTTCTATTAAATAAGAATATCATATCATTTTTGTCCAATACACATGAAGAATGTTGTGATTAACTGTCGGCTTTTCTATTAAATGAGAATATCATATCTTTTTTGTCCAATACGCATGAAGAATGTTGTGATTAACTGTCTGCTTTTCTATTAAATGAGAATATCATATCATTTTTGTCCAATACACATAAAGAATGTTGTGATTCACTGTCGGCTTTTCTATTAAATGAGAATATCATATCTTTTTTGTCCAATACACATAAAGAATGTTGTGATTCACTGTCGGCTTTTCTATTAAATAGGAATATCATATCTTTTTTGTCTAATACACATGAAAAATGTTGTGATTAACTGTCTGCTTTTCTATTAACTAAGAATATCATATCATTTTTGTCCAATACGCATGGAGAATGTTGTGATTAACTGTCTGCTTTTCTATTAAATGAGAATATCATATCTTTTTTGTCCAATACACATAAAGAATGTTGTGATTCACTGTCGGCTTTTCTATTAAATTAGAATATCATATCATTTTTGTCCAATACGCATGGAGAATGTTGTGATTAACTGTCTGCTTTTCTATTAAATGAGAATATCATATCATTTTTGTCCAATACACATAAAGAATGTTGTGATTAACTGTCTGCTTTTCTATTAAATGAGAATATCATATCTTTTTTGTCCAATACACATAAAGAATGTTGTGATTCACTGTCGGCTTTTCTATTAAATAGGAATATCATATCTTTTTTTGTCTAATACACATGAAAAATGTTGTGATTAACTGTCTGCTTTTCTATTAAATAAGAATATCATATCATTTTTGTCCAATACGCATGGAGAATGTTGTGATTAACTGTCTGCTTTTCTATTAAATGAGAATATCATATCTTTTTTGTCCAATACACATAAAGAATGTTGTGATTCACTGTCGGCTTTTCTATTAAATTAGAATATCATATCATTTTTGTCCAATACGCATGGAGAATGTTGTGATTAACTGTCTGCTTTTCTATTAAATGAGAATATCATATCATTTTTGTCCAATACACATAAAGAATGTTGTGATTAACTGTCTGCTTTTCTATTAAATGAGAATATCATATCTTTTTTGTCCAATACACATAAAGAATGTTGTGATTCACTGTCGGCTTTTCTATTAAATTAGAATATCATATCATTTTTGTCCAATACGCATGGAGAATGTTGTGATTAACTGTCTGCTTTTCTATTAAATGAGAATATCATATCATTTTTGTCCAATACACATAAAGAATGTTGTGATTAACTGTCTGCTTTTCTATTAAATGAGAATATCATATCTTTTTTGTCCAATACACATAAAGAATGTTGTGATTCACTTTCGGCTTTTCTATTAAATAGGAATATCATATCTTTTTTGTCTAATACACATGAAAAATGTTGTGATTAACTGTCTGCGTTTCTATTAAATAAGAATATCATACTATTTTTGTCCAATACACATGAAGAATGTTGTGATTCACTGTCGGCTTTTCTATTAAATAAGAATATCATATCATTTTTGTCCAATACACATAAAGAATGTTGTGATTAACTGTCTGCTTTTCTATTAAATGAGAATATCATATCATTTTTGTCCAATACACATAAAGAATGTTGTGATTAACTGTCTGCTTTTCTATTAAATGAGAATATCATATCATTTTTGTCCAATACACATAAAGAATGTTGTGATTAACTGTCTGCTTTTCTATTAAATGAGAATATCATATCATTTTTGTCCAATACACATAAAGAATGTTGTGATTAACTGTCGGCTTTTCTATTAAATGAGAATATCATATCTTTTTTGTCCAATACACATAAAGAATGTTGTGATTCACTGTCGGCTTTTCTATTAAATGAGAATATCATATCTTTTTTGTCCAATACACATAAAGAATGTTGTGATTCACTGTCGGCTTTTCTATTAAATAGGAATATCATATCTTTTTTGTCTAATACACATGAAAAATGTTGTGATTAACTGTCTGCTTTTCTATTAAATAAGAATATCATATCATTTTTGTCCAATACACATGAAGAATGTTGTGATTAACTGTCGGCTTTTCTATTAAATGAGAATATCATATCTTTTTTGTCCAATACGCATGAAGAATGTTGTGATTAACTGTCTGCTTTTCTATTAAATGAGAATATCATATCATTTTTGTCCAATACACATGAAAAATGTTGTGATTAACTGTCTGCTTTTCTATTAAATGAGAATATCATATCATTTTTGTCCAATACACATAAAGAATGTTGTGATTCACTGTCGGCTTTTCTATTAAATGAGAATATCATATCTTTTTTGTCCAATACACATAAAGAATGTTGTGATTCACTGTCGGCTTTTCTATTAAATAGGAATATCATATCTTTTTTGTCTAATACACATGAAAAATGTTGTGATTAACTGTCTGCTTTTCTATTAACTAAGAATATCATATCATTTTTGTCCAATACGCATGGAGAATGTTGTGATTAACTGTCTGCTTTTCTATTAAATGAGAATATCATATCTTTTTTGTCCAATACACATAAAGAATGTTGTGATTCACTGTCGGCTTTTCTATTAAATTAGAATATCATATCATTTTTGTCCAATACGCATGGAGAATGTTGTGATTAACTGTCTGCTTTTCTATTAAATGAGAATATCATATCATTTTTGTCCAATACACATAAAGAATGTTGTGATTAACTGTCTGCTTTTCTATTAAATGAGAATATCATATCTTTTTTGTCCAATACACATAAAGAATGTTGTGATTCACTGTCGGCTTTTCTATTACATAGGAATATCATATCTTTTTTTGTCTAATACACATGAAAAATGTTGTGATTAACTGTCTGCTTTTCTATTAAATAAGAATATCATATCATTTTTGTCCAATACGCATGGAGAATGTTGTGATTAACTGTCTGCTTTTCTATTAAATGAGAATATCATATCTTTTTTGTCCAATACACATAAAGAATGTTGTGATTCACTGTCGGCTTTTCTATTAAATTAGAATATCATATCATTTTTGTCCAATACGCATGGAGAATGTTGTGATTAACTGTCTGCTTTTCTATTAAATGAGAATATCATATCATTTTTGTCCAATACACATAAAGAATGTTGTGATTAACTGTCTGCTTTTCTATTAAATGAGAATATCATATCTTTTTTGTCCAATACACATAAAGAATGTTGTGATTCACTGTCGGCTTTTCTATTAAATTAGAATATCATATCATTTTTGTCCAATACGCATGGAGAATGTTGTGATTAACTGTCTGCTTTTCTATTAAATGAGAATATCATATCATTTTTGTCCAATACACATAAAGAATGTTGTGATTAACTGTCTGCTTTTCTATTAAATGAGAATATCATATCTTTTTTGTCCAATACACATAAAGAATGTTGTGATTCACTTTCGGCTTTTCTATTAAATAGGAATATCATATCTTTTTTGTCTAATACACATGAAAAATGTTGTGATTAACTGTCTGCGTTTCTATTAAATAAGAATATCATACTATTTTTGTCCAATACACATGAAGAATGTTGTGATTCACTGTCGGCTTTTCTATTAAATAAGAATATCATATCATTTTTGTCCAATACACATAAAGAATGTTGTGATTAACTGTCTGCTTTTCTATTAAATGAGAATATCATATCATTTTTGTCCAATACACATAAAGAATGTTGTGATTAACTGTCTGCTTTTCTATTAAATGAGAATATCATATCATTTTTGTCCAATACACATAAAGAATGTTGTGATTAACTGTCTGCTTTTCTATTAAATGAGAATATCATATCATTTTTGTCCAATACACATAAAGAATGTTGTGATTAACTGTCGGCTTTTCTATTAAATGAGAATATCATATCTTTTTTGTCCAATACACATAAAGAATGTTGTGATTCACTGTCGGCTTTTCTATTAAATGAGAATATCATATCTTTTTTGTCCAATACACATAAAGAATGTTGTGATTCACTGTCGGCTTTTCTATTAAATAGGAATATCATATCTTTTTTGTCTAATACACATGAAAAATGTTGTGATTAACTGTCTGCTTTTCTATTAAATAAGAATATCATATCATTTTTGTCCAATACACATGAAGAATGTTGTGATTAACTGTCGGCTTTTCTATTAAATGAGAATATCATATCTTTTTTGTCCAATACGCATGAAGAATGTTGTGATTAACTGTCTGCTTTTCTATTAAATGAGAATATCATATCATTTTTGTCCAATACACATGAAAAATGTTGTGATTAACTGTCTGCTTTTCTATTAAATGAGAATATCATATCATTTTTGTCCAATACACATAAAGAATGTTGTGATTCACTGTCGGCTTTTCTATTAAATGAGAATATCATATCTTTTTTGTCCAATACACATAAAGAATGTTGTGATTCACTGTCGGCTTTTCTATTAAATAGGAATATCATATCTTTTTTGTCTAATACACATGAAAAATGTTGTGATTAACTGTCTGCTTTTCTATTAACTAAGAATATCATATCATTTTTGTCCAATACGCATGGAGAATGTTGTGATTAACTGTCTGCTTTTCTATTAAATGAGAATATCATATCTTTTTTGTCCAATACACATAAAGAATGTTGTGATTCACTGTCGGCTTTTCTATTAAATTAGAATATCATATCATTTTTGTCCAATACGCATGGAGAATGTTGTGATTAACTGTCTGCTTTTCTATTAAATGAGAATATCATATCATTTTTGTCCAATACACATAAAGAATGTTGTGATTAACTGTCTGCTTTTCTATTAAATGAGAATATCATATCTTTTTTGTCCAATACACATAAAGAATGTTGTGATTCACTGTCGGCTTTTCTATTAAATAGGAATATCATATCTTTTTTTGTCTAATACACATGAAAAATGTTGTGATTAACTGTCTGCTTTTCTATTAAATAAGAATATCATATCATTTTTGTCCAATACGCATGGAGAATGTTGTGATTAACTGTCTGCTTTTCTATTAAATGAGAATATCATATCTTTTTTGTCCAATACACATAAAGAATGTTGTGATTCACTGTCGGCTTTTCTATTAAATTAGAATATCATATCATTTTTGTCCAATACGCATGGAGAATGTTGTGATTAACTGTCTGCTTTTCTATTAAATGAGAATATCATATCATTTTTGTCCAATACACATAAAGAATGTTGTGATTAACTGTCTGCTTTTCTATTAAATGAGAATATCATATCTTTTTTGTCCAATACACATAAAGAATGTTGTGATTCACTGTCGGCTTTTCTATTAAATTAGAATATCATATCATTTTTGTCCAATACGCATGGAGAATGTTGTGATTAACTGTCTGCTTTTCTATTAAATGAGAATATCATATCATTTTTGTCCAATACACATAAAGAATGTTGTGATTAACTGTCTGCTTTTCTATTAAATGAGAATATCATATCTTTTTTGTCCAATACACATAAAGAATGTTGTGATTCACTTTCGGCTTTTCTATTAAATAGGAATATCATATCTTTTTTGTCTAATACACATGAAAAATGTTGTGATTAACTGTCTGCGTTTCTATTAAATAAGAATATCATACTATTTTTGTCCAATACACATGAAGAATGTTGTGATTCACTGTCGGCTTTTCTATTAAATAAGAATATCATATCATTTTTGTCCAATACACATAAAGAATGTTGTGATTAACTGTCTGCTTTTCTATTAAATGAGAATATCATATCATTTTTGTCCAATACACATAAAGAATGTTGTGATTAACTGTCTGCTTTTCTATTAAATGAGAATATCATATCATTTTTGTCCAATACACATAAAGAATGTTGTGATTAACTGTCGGCTTTTCTATTAAATGAGAATATCATATCTTTTTTGTCCAATACACATAAAGAATGTTGTGATTCACTGTCGGCTTTTCTATTAAATGAGAATATCATATCTTTTTTGTCCAATACACATAAAGAATGTTGTGATTCACTGTCGGCTTTTCTATTAAATAGGAATATCATATCTTTTTTGTCTAATACACATGAAAAATGTTGTGATTAACTGTCTGCTTTTCTATTAACTAAGAATATCATATCATTTTTGTCCAATACGCATGGAGAATGTTGTGATTAACTGTCTGCTTTTCTATTAAATGAGAATATCATATCATTTTTGTCCAATACACATAAAGAATGTTGTGATTCACTGTCGGCTTTTCTATTAAATGAGAATATCATATCATTTTTGTCCAATACACATAAAGAATGTTGTGATTCACTGTCGGCTTTTCTATTAAATAAGAATATCATATCATTTTTGTCCAATACACATGAAGAATGTTGTGATTTACTGTCTGCTTTTCTATTAAATGAGAATATCATATCATTTTTGTCCAATACACATGAAAAATGTTGTGATTAACTGTCTGCTTTTCTATTAAATGAGAATATCATATCATTTTTGTCCAATACACATAAAGAATGTTGTGATTCACTGTCGGCTTTTCTATTAAATGAGAATATCATATCTTTTTTGTCCAATACACATAAAGAATGTTGTGATTCACTGTCGGCTTTTCTATTAAATAGGAATATCATATCTTTTTTGTCTAATACACATGAAAAATGTTGTGATTAACTGTCTGCTTTTCTATTAACTAAGAATA
>OY744539.1:91548999-91551499 GCA_963556195.1 Sepiola atlantica | reverse complement strand
ATGTATATATATATGTGTGTGTATATATGTGTATGTATATATATGTGTGTGTATATATATGTATGTGTGTATATATATTTATGTGTATATATATGTGTGTGTATGTATGTGAATATCTATATATATGTGTGTATGTATATATATATATGTGTGTATATATATATGTGTATGTATTTATATATATATATGTGTATATATATATGTATGTATTTATATATATATATATATATATGTTTGTGTATATGTATATACTTGTATATATATATATATACATGTATATTAAGCTATGAAAATATATTTATGGCAATTATGCTACACATAGGCTCCTGCGTTTCATTCTCTGGAGGGGAATCATCAGGCTATGGAGTTATTTTTGCCAAGTTTTTTTATATACATGGCTAGCTTATGTACCAATCAGATTCTTTGTTGATCTCTCAGTCAATCGTTGGGCTTCTCATGGACAAAGGTGTTAGTGTTACTTTCTATATCCTGTTCTATTGTTCTGTTTTTTTAGATTGGCCTATATCCTGTTTCCTTTGATGTATCAATATAATGGGTGAATTTATTTTAACATGTTGTTCCTTATATTTCTTTTTTAGTTTTAATTTTTAAATTGTTAGGTTTTAGTTTAGTTTAGTTTTTTTACTTATTCGTTTCATCCCCGGGGATTAAATAGTTTATATATATATATATATATATATATATAATATATAGAAAGGCAGTATTTTCTTTTGTTTAGTTAGCCATAAGGCGTTCTAATCAACAATCTCAGGAAGAAAAGAATGCAGGGGAAGGAAGACAGAATGAAACAAGGCAGGAGAGAAAGAAAGGAAGAAGAGGAAGACAGTGAAATACAAGTCTTTCAAATTTTTGTCATGGAGCGTCCTATAAGCAATCAAACACAGTTCATACCATTAACTAATGTTAACACTCCCATAGTGTTTCTCATGGCAATCATTCCCGTCTCATTATCCTCCATCCTCGAGTAGCTCTTTGCCTTGATAAGTGGTCAACCCAATAGTAAATATAGAATTGTTGCTACTCCATCTGGCACTATTTTCTGTCAAAGGTATTTCCTATGTCTGAACATTTTGTATTTAGAACTACATTTTTTAAACAGATTTCAATTGTAATAAATTTGACAAATTAAACTATAATATGATAGTTGAATACAGAAATCTAAAAGGTTAGTGATTTCTGTTTTGTCATTCCAGAGATTCCATGAAAGACGTTGAAAATTAACATGTACCAAAATTTGTTCATCATGAAAGAATAAAATAAAAGAGAAACAAAAAACTCAGATTATTCCATTTCAAATTTTTTATTAAGGCATCAAAAAAAAAAAATATATATATATATAAATATTTTTGTCCCAAATCAATAACCATTTTTATTACCAACATTTTTACGACCAATAATTTCAAGGTAACAATTCAAAATCAGAGAGACTTTCCATTTTTCATTGTTAATCCATATTCCTTTGGTTTTTACTGGCGGTGGAAATGGGTCTCGCCTGGACTTTTATTTTGAGAGGCAGGAAAAACATCTCCAAGAAATATCCGGAAACAAAATAAATAACTAATTTCAGTCAAAAGCAACAACTTTTCTTTGCAAACCAACGGAATTTTTCTTTTTTTATGATTATAAAATTTGGATCAATTATACCTGAGGCACCCCCAAATCAGAAACGACCAAAAGGACGATGCATGTTTTTGTTTAAATTTATTTCGTTTTTTTATACATTTTATTAATAAAAAAGTTTGTAACTTTATTTTTAATTAGAATTTTTTTATAAACTTCTAAAGTTTATAAAACCAAACGTATTTTTAATTAAAAATTTATTCTTTTTATAAACTTCTAAAGTTTACAAAACCAAACGTATTGTAAAAAAATCTGCGTAGGTTTTGTTTATAATTTAATCGGAAGTAAATAAAACGGTGTCGAGCCAAAAGGTCTCTTTTAGTCTCGTTCTGATTTTGGGGTGCCTCAGGTATAATTGATCCTAAAATTCATTTTGAGGATATGTTTTGTCTGTTTTACGGTTCATCAATCGTTTTGGTTATTTAGTACAGCAACAATTGATTGAACACAAGTTGCTATTTTAGCCATTGAACTATCAATACATACATACAGTATGTATGCCTATTTCCATGTGTAAACATTTAAATTCAAAGTCTCAAGTCAATATCAATGTATATAGTAAATTTTTCATACCAGTAGAAAAATTGACCAGAGTGCTCAATTGCTGCTACAAGGGCATAATATATTTTTTATTAATGGATTATACAATACGATCTGTGCACAAGTCCTTGGCCAGCAGATATCACGAAACACAGGATCCCTTCGACAAATTATGTATAAACAATAATAATAATAATAATTTATATACTATTGCATGTATGTACACATATAATATTATAACGTAATATAATATATATATTGTGTGTGTGTGTGTATATATATATATATATATATATATATATATATATACATATGTGTG
>OY744539.1:91541499-91546499 GCA_963556195.1 Sepiola atlantica | reverse complement strand
TCTTGAATTTAATCCAAAGTTTCAATAAAATTCATCTCAAATATTAAAATTTTCTTGAATTTAATCCAAAGTTTCAATAAAATTCATCTCAAATATTAAAATCTTCTTGAATTTAATCCAAAGTTTCAATAAAATTCATCTCAAATATTAAAATCTTCTTGAATTTAATCAAAAGTTTCAATAAAATTCATCTCAAATATTAACATTTTCTTGAATTTAATCAAAAGTTTCAATAAAATTCATCTCAAATATTAAAATTTTCTTGAATTTAATCCAAAGTTTCAATAAAATTCATCTCAAATATTAAAATCTTCTTGAATTTAATCCAAAGTTTCAATAAAATTCATCTCAAATATTAACATTTTCTTGAATTTAATCC
This sequence comes from Sepiola atlantica, assembly GCA_963556195.1. Taxonomy (NCBI): domain Eukaryota; kingdom Metazoa; phylum Mollusca; class Cephalopoda; order Sepiida; family Sepiolidae; genus Sepiola; species Sepiola atlantica. The sequence continues at coordinate 91,546,120 of OY744539.1, read as the reverse complement.
AAAGTTTCAATAAAATTCATCTCAAATATTAAAATTTTCTTGAATTTAATCCAAAGTTTCAATAAAATTCATCTCAAATATTAAAATCTTCTTGAATTTAATCCAAAGTTTCAATAAAATTCATCTCAAATATTAAAATCTTCTTGAATTTAATCCAAAGTTTCAATAAAATTCATCTCAAATATTAAAATCTTCTTGAATTTAATCCAAAGTTTCAATAAAATTCATCTCAAATATTAAAATTTTCTTGAATTTAATCCAAAGTTTCAATAAAATTCATCTCAAATATTAAAATCTTCTTGAATTTAATCCAAAGTTTCAATAAAATTCATCTCAAATATTAAAATCTTCTTGAATTTAATCAAAAGTTTCAATAAAATTCATCTCAAATATTAAAATCTTCTTGAATTTAATCAAAAGTTTCAATAAAATTCATCTCAAATATTAACATTTTCTTGAATTTAATCCAAAGTTTCAATAAAATTCATCTCAAATATTAAAATCTTTTTGAATTTAATCCAAAGTTTCAATAAAATTCATCTCAAATATTAAAATCTTCTTGAATTTAATCCAAAGTTTCAATAAAATTCATCTCAAATATTAAAATCCACTTGAATTAAATGTATAAAAAGTTTATCGAATTAATTCTCACTTGCAATTGTCATATTTTTAAACTGTAATAAAATAAAAAAACCTTCGAAGTAATTGAGAAAGTTTTTATTACATTTTCCATAGTGCATGAATCAGAAAACATGTTTTCCTTTTTTTCTCCCATCCATACAGTCTGACACACCTTGAGTGTTTTTCGTACTAGTCGGAGATAGGTACTCGACGATTAGTCCGACACTGACTTTGTTGCTGTCAGGCAGAGATAGGGTTCTGTTGAATCCTGGAAGGTACGCCCTCCAAGGCTTTACCTTCTTTTTAACAAGAGGTTAGTTTATTGTTAATCGCCTGAGGTGCCCCTACCGAGGAATGCCGGTGGAGTTGCTCAGGCATTTTTTTGTAGCTCAAAGCGCACTTCACCTAGTGTGCTGACTTTTCAAAACCTCACCTGACCTTGTGTCTAACTTGCAGAGGAGGTAAATAAGTATACAGTGTGAACATTTTTACTTTCCTTTCCCAGACACAAAAAAACATTTATTTATTTTAAGCTTTTATATTCAGTTTTATCCCAAAATAATTTAAAGGGAAAAATCCAATTAACAACACTGAATATTTGAATCTTTCTCATTACTCAATACGTATCGACCCCTTTTCGGATATGATTTGACATATATTGATCTTTATGGAATATTTACAACCAGTGGAAGCTGCTTTTTATGATCCGCATCATTTGGGAACTGTTGCCTTGTTATAATAAATGCATGACAGTAATCGAAGTATAGAGTGACCCCCCCCCCCACCCCACCCAAATGCCACCTATAGAATCATTAATAAAATTAACAATCCTTTTTGAAATCCAACCATATTTGGCAGAAATAAACTTCATGATATGTCTGATTTGTCCACCAAGTTTCAGGCATAAATATCCAACAGTTTTTGTTTTGTCACTGTTCACACAGCATGCAAAATTGTCAATGACTCTGACATACTCTCCTCTTTACATTTCACGGATGTTGGCTGCGGTGGACATCTTCAGTTCAGTAACAGTTTCGGAATTGTTTTGATTGACATTATCTTTGAGATTATCTTTGAGATTATCTTTGAGATTATCTTTGAGATTATCTTTGAGATTATCTTTGAGATTATCTTTGAGATAATAATAAAATAATAATCGGGGGGGGGGGGGGGGGGTAAAGTCCAGTGAGTTTAAAACTCATTCTGGATCATCTGATGAGATGATCACCAATGTATGCCCCGCATATTATTAAACGACAATAAAACAAAGATTGTTGGAGATTCATGAGCAAAACTTGGTGGACAAGTCAGGCAAAGATTGACGCTTATTTGTACCAAATATGGTTGGATTGCAGAAAGGATTATGAATTTTATTAACGAATCCATGGGTGGCATTTTTGTGGGGGTCACCTTGTATTATTTAACTTACTGTAGTTTTACATCACGAAAACGTTTGTTTTAAAAAAAAAAAAAAAAAAACAAGTACCAACTGTAGAATTGGCAGCTGACATGAACATGTTTAGCATGACACTATATCTGATGTCACATCTTTCCAAACATAAAATAAAAATGAATTTGGTACTCAAAAAATGAATTTGGTACGAAATTGCTGGCTAAAAAAATGCTAGGTCATGTCATTATTTTTGTTTTTGCGGTGTTTGACGAAAAAGCATACCATCTCATAAAATTAGGCGTGCGCTAAAAAAAAAAAAAAACATAAGGCAGACAGAGATTTGTTTTCATATTGCTACTCAGACTTTGGGTTACGGAACGGTATGTGTTGTTTTATGACTTTTAAGTTAAAATTAAATTTAAATTTTATTCTTGTTTAAATAGATTTCAAAATCAGATTTTAGCCTGCGGCACAGAAGTGGTACACTGCCCCACGTTGACATTCACGTCAAGATGGCAGTGTTAAGGCATAAAAAATACATGCCCTCCTTAAAAATACCACTAACCCTAAGTCTGGGTCGCAATATGAATAATAAAATCTGTTTCTTTTTTGTGGCGCACGGTTAATTTCATGAGACGGTATACTTTTTCGTCAAACACTGCAAAAAAAATATCAGTGCCGTAGCATTTTTTTTGGCTACCAATTTGGTAACACGATTTACCAGACTACAAAAAATTCAAGTGGTCTTAGAATAATATCTGTTTCCATTAAAGAATCCAATATTTACTTCTGACAAAAAATGTCAGTGACGGTGACATGCTAAACTCATTCCTTTCAGATGCTAGCATAACTGGGGTTAAGTCTACACTTGATGCATTTTCAAATAGTAATGCTTGAATATATTATTCACACTAATAATAAATGGAGTACGTTTAATTAATCACTCTTATTTATGATCATAAAATCTGATTGACAACATTATCTGCAATCATAAGAAGGAGATTCCACTGTCTACTATATACAGACGTACGTATATTCTTGCATAAAAATGAAATGAATACGAAACTTATACTATTGAAGATATTTCCTCGTTCTGGGTTTGCCTCTGCAACCAATGACAAAGACTATTTATGCCGACATAACTCAGAACAGCCGTGGCAGAAATTTGAACAAATTTCTGAAAAGCAGCAAGTTGAAATGATTTGGAGGTTCTCGTCCATGAAAGCAAGCAGGAGAACGAGAAGAAAAGGCTTAAAAACATCTGAAAATCAAAAAATCAGGGGGTTTTTATCAATCAAAAATTATCAAAGGTAAAGTTAAAATTACTTGCATATATATTGCATATAGTACCAAGGATGTTGTTGAATATGAAAACTATAAGAACATTTTTTTTTTTTAATTCATTTGATTTTAATCTATTATATAAAGGGAAATTGTCTTTGTGTCTGGATAAAATTCAGAAACTACCACAGATATTTTTTTTTTTTTTTTTTTAAACGAAGTTCACCCCAAACAAGGCAGGCCGCCACTGTAGACGTAAGGGGCTACTGAGAAGAAAAGGGGAGAAGGTTGGGAGGGGTCAACCTAAACTGGGATCTGCGCAGAGAGATGTCTGTTTACATTAATTTTAAATTTTGTGCATGTCAGTACTGTCGGGGAAACAGGAGGCAGGGAGGGAGTTCCAGAGGCCAGCAACACGAGGAAAGAAGCTATTTGAGTAGAAGGCTCTCCGGCATCTGGGGACCTCCACAGTGAATGGATGGGATTTAGTTGTCGAGTTGATCTAGTGAATTTACGTCGAGGGGTCACCAGAGTAGCCAATTCATCGGAGCACAATCCATTGAAGTATTTGTATATAGATATAGCAACAAATCATATTTTCTGCTTCAGTATTACCTCGGCTAGGTTTTGGTAAACAATTTACTGTAATATTCATTCATTTGGAGTTACCAGGGATCATTAATGACTGTAGAACCCCCATTCATTCAAGAAACCAAGGGAAATAACTCTATAAATACAGTTCTAAGCAAGCAAGAGAATGGGTGCTTGTGCTGTTCAGCGGCCGTATTAAAAAATTATTTTTTTATAAAAACTATTATATACTTACTCAGCGTTATATTCTTACTCACTGTACAAAAAGTACAAAAAAATATCCACTAGAACTTTAATTACAAGTATTTTTCCATTCTGCGTATCATAACAGCGATTCGTTTACTAAGCCTCCATCTTCTTTCTTAAGAAGATTTTAAGGGCAGATAATTCGAAATCTTAAGAAAGAAGATGGAGGCTTAGTGAACGAATCGCTGTTATGATACGCAGAATGGAAAAATACTTGTAATTAAAGTTCTAGTGGATAATTTTTTCTACTTTTTTGTACAGTGAGTAAGAATATAACGCTGAATAAGTATATAATATTGTTTTTATAAAAAAATAATTTTTTAATACGGCCGCTGAACAGCACAAGCACCAGAGAATGAGAAGAAAAGGCTTAAAAACATCTGAAAATAAACAAAAAATCAGTTGTTTTTTTTAATCAATCAAAATTTATCAGAAGTAAAATTAAATTTTCGGTTTTTATACAGATAAATCTGTATAAAAACCGAAAAT
>OY744539.1:91456499-91531499 GCA_963556195.1 Sepiola atlantica | reverse complement strand
TTGGCAGCTGACATGAACATGTTTAGCATGACACTATATCTGATGTCACATCTTTCCAAACATAAAATAAAAATGAATTTGGTACTAAAAAAATGAATTTGGTACGAAATTGCTGGCTAAAAAAATGCTAGGTCATGTCATTTTTTTTGTTTTTGCGGTGTTTGACGAAAAAGCATACCATCTCATAAAATTAGCCGTGCGCTAAAAAAAAAAAAAACATAAGGCAGACAGAGATTTGTTTTCATATTGCTACTCAGACTTTGGGTTACGGAACGGTATGTGTTTTGTTTTATGACTTTTAAGTTAAAATTAAATTTAAATTTTATTCTTGTTTAAATAGATTTCAAAATCAGATTTTAGCCTGCGGCACAGAAGTGGTACACTGCCCCACGTTGACATTCACGTCAAGATGGCAGTGTTAAGGCATAAAAAATACATGCCCTTCCGTAAAAATACCACTAACCCTAAGTCTGGGTCGCAATATAAATAATAAAATCTCTGTTTCTTTTTTGTGGCGCACGGTTAATTTCATGAGACGGTATACTTTTTCGTCAAATACTGCAAAAAAAATATCAGTGCCATAGCATTTTTTTTAGCTACCAATTTGGTAACACGATTTACCAGACTACAAAAAATTCAAGTGGTCTTAGAATAATATCTGTTTCCATTAAAGAATCCAATATTTACTTCTGACAAAAAAATGTCAGTGACGGTGACATGCTAAACTCATTCCTTTCAGATGCTAGCATAACTGGGGTTAAGTCTACACTTGATGCATTTTCAAATAGTAATGCTTGAATATATTATTCACACTAATAATAAATGGAGTACGTTTAATTAATCACTCTTATTTATGATCATAAAATCTGATTGACAACATTATCTGCAATCATAAGAAGTAGATTCCACTGTCTACTATATACAGACGTACGTATATTCTTGCATAAAAATGAAATGAATACGAAACTTATACTATTGAAGATATTTCCTCGTTCTGAGTTTGCCTCTGCAACCAATGACAAAGACTATTTATGCCGACATAACTCAGAACAGCCGTGGCAGAAATTTGAACAAATTTCTGAAAAGCAGCAAGTTGAAATGATTTGGAGGTTCTCGTCCATGAAAGCAAGCAGGAGAATGAGAAGAAAAGGCTTAAAAACATCTGAAAATCAAAAAATCAGGGGGTTTTTATCAATCAAAAATTATCAAAGGTAAAGTTAAAATTACTTGCATATATATTGCATATAGTACCAAGGATGTTGTTGAATATGAAAACTATAAGAACATTTTTTTTTTAATTTATTTGATTTTAATCTATTATATAAAGGGAAATTGTCTTTGTGTCTGGATAAAATTCAGAAACTACCACAGATATTTTTTTTTTTTTTTACACGAAGTTCACCCCAAACAAGGCAGGCCGCCACTGTAGACGTAAGGGGCTACTGAGAAGAAAAGGGGAGAAGGTTGGGAGGGGTCAACCTAAACTGGGATCTGCGCAGAGAGATGTCTGTTTACATTAATTTTAAATTTCTGCATGTCAGTACTGTCGGGGAAACAGGAGGCAGGGAGGGAGTTCCAGAGGCCAGCAACACGAGGAAAGAAGCTATTTGAGTAGAAGGCTCTCCGGCATCTGGGGACCTCCACAGTGAATGGATGGGATTTAGTTATCGAGTTGATCTAGTGAATTTACGTCGAGGGGTCACCAGAGTAGCCAATTCATCGGAGCACAATCCATTGAAGTATTTGTATATAGATATAGCAACAAATCATATTTTCTGCTTCAGTATTACCTCGGCTAGGTTTTGGTAAACAATTTACTGTAATATTCATTCATTTGGAGTTACCAGGGATCATTAATGACTGTAGAACCCCCATTCATTCAAGAAACCAAGGGAAATAACTCTATAAATACAGTTCTAATCAATGAAAGCAAGCAAGAGAATGGGTGCTTGTGCTGTTCAGCGGCCGTATTAAAAAATTATTTTTTTATAAAAACTATTATATACTTACTCAGCGTTATATTCTTACTCAGTGTACAAAAAGTAGAAAAAATTATCCACTAGAACTTTAATTACAAGTAGTTTTCCATTCTGCGTATCATAACAGCGATTCGTTTACTAAGCCTCCATCTTCTTTCTTAAAAAGATTTTAAGGGCAGATAATTCGAAATCTTAAGAAAGAAGATGGAGGCTTAGTGAACGAATCGCTGTTATGAGACGCAGAATGGAAAAATACTTGTAATTAAAGTTCTAGTGGATAATTTTTTCTACTTTTTTGTACAGTGAGTAAGAATATAACGCTGAATAAGTATATAATATTGTTTTTATAAAAAAATATTTTTTTAATACGGCTGCTGAACAGCACAAGCATCAGAGAATGAGAAGAAAAGGCTTAAAAACATCTGAAAATAAACAAAAAATCAGTTTTTTTTTTTAATTAATCAAAATTTATCAGAAGTAAAATTAAATTTTCGGTTCTTATACAGATAAATCTGTATAAGAACCGAAAACTTAACACATGAAAATCGTCTTCCAAGTAAAAACTTGATATCAGGCAAAAATAAGTATCCTCACCAAAAGTAGGAAAAATGATCAAGTAGAAATTTAATTAAAAGTAAAACTCAATTTTATCTTATTTTGCAAGAGTCACCATAGCCCGTTGTGAAAACAGTGGAGGTAAGTCTCGTTTGATGTCGTAATCACAGATAACGTGAATTCTAACTCTTCCCCATGTTAAGAATGGCTTTAGAAATGATAAGTAATACAATAAAACTGCAATTTACGATGAAATTGATTTTTACTTTTAATTCAACTTCTACTCGATAATTTTTCGTGATACGTAAATATATCAAAGAGTTTTTACTCTGAATATGATTTTCATATGTGTCTTTATTTGTACAAGAACCAAATTTTCTTCAATAATGGATTGAGAAAATGTATTAAAACTTGAACAGAGACTATGTTCTTAATACATATTCAAAAAGAATTGCAGCCTAATACATAGTATACACGGTGAGTATTTGAAGACATATGTGATTGGTTAATAAAGCAACAGTCTCCATAGGTGATTACATAGAATACATCTGTAATCTATTTAAGAATATGACTACAGATTAGGAAAATGTATTTGATTTTCAGTCAACTATCGTTGCTTTATTAAATAATCTGGATCAAATGGATTTGAGGCACCCTAGAATGAGCAACAACAAAAAGAATACATTTTGTCTTAACACTGATTTTTAAAAAAACTTTTGACTTCGTTTTATTGGTAATGATAAATTAAAGATTTTTATATTGAATAATCCAATATTGAAATAATTTATTTTTAATGCAATCCAATATTTTTTTTAATACCTTTGTCAAGTTCTGTGATACCATCTCTGCACCATAACTTATTTAATTGTTGGTTTTCTTTAATATTTTTTTCATTTGTTTATAAATTTTGCTTAAATGAAAAGTTTTGCAAATGTATTTTTATAAATCTCTAAAGTTTACAAAACAAAACGTTTTGTAAATAAACCTTTTTTTTTAATTATAAGTGTGTATAACAAAACCTTTTGGAAATACAACCCCCCTTTTTTCTAGGATGGTAGTAAAACTTTTTGGAAATACAACCCCCCTTTTTTCTAGGCTGGTAGTAAAACTTTTTGGAAATACAACCCCCCTTTTTTCTAGGCTGGTAGTAAAACTTTTTGGAAATACAACCCCCCTTTTTTCTAGGCTGGTAGTAAAACTTTTTGGAAATACAACCCCCCTTTTTTCTAGGCTGGTAGTAAAACTTTTTGGAAATACAACCCCCCTTTTTTCTAGGCTGGTAGTAAAACTTTTTGGAAATACAACCCCCTTTTTTCTAGGCTGGTAGTAAAACTTTTTGGAAATACAACCCCCTTTTTTTTTAGGCTGGTAGTAAAACCTTTTAAAAATACAACCCCCTTTTTTTCTAGGGTGGTAGTAAAACTTTTTGGAAATACAACCTCCTTTTTTCTAGGCTGGTAGTAAAACTTTTTGGAAATACAACCCCCTTTCTTCTGGGCTGGTAGTAAAACTTTTTGGAAATACAAACCCCCTTTTTTAGGCTGGTAATATTTTTTGGAAATACAACCCACTTTTTTTTTAGGTTGGTAGTAAAACCTTTTGGAAATACAACCCCCTTTTTTCTAGGCTGGTAGTAAAACTTTTTGGAAATACAACCCCCTTTTTTCTAGGTTGGTAGTAAAACCTTTTGGAAATACAACCCCCTTTTTTCTAGGCTGGTAGTAAAACTTTTTGGAAATACAACCCCCTTTTTTTCTAGGTTGGTAGTAAAACTTTTTGGAAATACAACCCCCTTTTTTCTAAGCTAGTAGTAAAACTTTTTGGAAATACAACCCCCTCCCCTTTTTTTAGGCTGGTAATAACATTTTTTTGGAAATACAACCCCCTTTTTTTTCTAGGCTGGTAGTAAAACTTTGGAAATACAACCCCCTTTTTTTAAATCTGCTGTTTTATTTTGTTCATAATTTAACTGGAGGTAAAAAAAATAAAGCAGTGTTACGGGAAAATGTGTCCTGTTCAGCATTGCCTATTCTAGGGTGCCTCAAGTTCATTTGATCCAAATAATCAGATACCATATATTACACACACTAAACATTTACTTCAGGGGATTTTTTTTTTTTAAATGCTGCTAGTAACTATTTGAAATTTCCAAAAATTTCTCAGAAAATCTTCCAGTAGAAACTGAAAAAATATCTGACTTTTTTAGTGTAATTTTATTTCGTACATCATTTTCAACAAATTACTCATTTCTATGTAATTAATGTTTTGGTTAAATGGTAGTTTAGAGTTCCAAACATAATGCGATAAAAATTTTGTATAAGTAATAAATATTGTTTCCTGTTGTTTTTGTTAAAGATGAGACACCATTTCGAGTTAAAATCTAATTAGTTTTATGCATTTAATCTTAAGAAAAACACGCTTAAAATGTGTAAATAATCGCTAGAGGAAAAAATGGAGTCTTCATGGTAATAGAAGTTATGGTTTGAAGACAACATTTTTTTTTTATTCTAGCGATTATTTACAAGCATGTTTTTCTTAAGATTACATGCGTAAAATTAATTAGATTTTAACTCGAATTGGTTCCTCATTTTACAAAATGACAGGAAACAATATTTATCGCAATTTTTATCGCATTATGTTCATGACTCTAAACTACCCTTTAACCAATTATTTTTGTTGTTATGGTAACATGAAGCCGGCTTTACAGACACACTGGCTGGGCACACACCATGTTACCATAGCAACAGAGTCTGCTTTTAGCTCGACCGTAACATTTTCTTATAATTTCTTGGAATTTTTCAGACTTTGAATACCGGATAAGTATTTCGACTGAAATTCATTTGGAAAAACTTTGCCGAAAATTATTTAAAATAAAGACATCTGCAGAAAGCTCACCCTGAAAGGCAAACAAAAACCAGGCTGCATAGCTACAACAAGGATAACAAATTTCTACAACACAGATATAAAAAAAAAGCAAGCGTGCTCATAAGCAAAATTGGAATTTTAAAAAAAAGCCCGAGATGAAATACCAATAAAGTTATCTTATCGAATTTTCAAAGTCAGACTTAAATAGCATTTAAGCTGACGAATCAAAATTTGTTTCAGATTAGCCAATATTCATTTGTTATTGGTGTACCATATTATTGGCAATATAATGACATACTTTGCTAAAATTGATTGCTTTAAATTACTTAGTCCGCCCCAGACAATCCTAAAAATAATAATGTTAGTTTTTACCCCTCTGTCCATCCGTACATGCATTTGATTTTTTTAAGTCATACGTAGTTATGTCCCTTGGATTTTGAAAAAGTTATTTCTCTCTAATATTACAACATCGTCTACATAATCTATATTATGAGACATTTTTGACTAATCACCGGGAATAACTAATATACTGGAAGAATAAAAATGTTAACATGCGGATCAGGAGTACATAGGAATACTTATTCATTTACATAGGAATACTTATTCCCTAATCAGGGGTACATAGGAATACTTATTCATTTACATAGGAATACTTATTCCCTAATCAGGGGTAAATAGGAATACTTATTCATTTACATAGGAATACTTATTCATTTACATAGGAATACTTATTCATTTACATGCAACGGCAGGTAGTCCTGCTAGTTCAGAATATTTCGATTCACTTCTGTATCTTTATCAACAAGAAAATATCTATATACCTATATCTATCCATATATCAATATATCTATCTCTATATCCACACGCGTACAAAGGGATGTTATTCGAAAGCTTAAAATTTTAGTAGTATGCAAATGTACTGATCCCAACTTCTAAATCCTAAAAAGATGCCCAGAGAGACAGAGGCTACCAAAGAAAGCAACTGCTTCACCGAGTAGAGCACCGCGGCGCCATCCTTGGAAGGACAAAGCATATCATCACTGTCAGCATGGGTGGCAAAGAAGATAAGGCGTTGATCAGAAGAACTACGCTACTCACCAGAGAGCCAACCATGGAACCAATGTGCTCGCTAAGAAAACTAATGTCTCTACAAGAAGTCTCATAACAGCTGTCAGTCATATCAAAGTTTTTAATCACCTGTGACAAATAAATAAAAACTATTTTAAATAGATATTTATAACATACATTGAGATGGTCAAATATAATGTTTAGAGATTTTTTCTTTTATAAATATTAGATTAATCTCAAGTTGAATGCTTTCGTAGACCAAGAATAAATAAACATTAGAAAAATTATTAATTATTTATTACATACAAACATCGATGTTTCGTGCTTACGCAATATATATATATATATATATATATATATATATTATTACTGGCTGTACCTACCCGGCATTGCCTGGGATATGGTAAAGCCATTTAAGTTTTTAATATTTATTTGTTTACACAATTTTAAACTTTTAAAATTTTACCTGTAAGGTAGACAACCGTTATTATATTGTGCTAGGATAGTACTGTCACTAGTGACAGTACTATCCTAACACTAATACTGTATATGTGCTCTCAACAGGTTTTAATCCTTGGGATACTAAATCTGCATATTGCAGACTTAAAACTTGTATAAGTATATATATATATATATATATATGATCTAAGGTTAAGATCGGATTCTTACTCTGCCTGATGAGATCTCAGTTTATAATAGCTGTCGATCGATAACATCAACATGCCAGTGTCGCAGATTTTGTACATGTCTGTAAATAAAAAATAATCATATAAAAGCTCTATTTGATATTGAGCACTTTTATAAACCCGGTTGAAATTCTGTGGATGTTTTACCTGGATTATTATTATTATTATTATTATTATATATTTTTTTAATTAAAGAAGAAATCATTTTCTAATGGTTCATTTATTCTTGGATAGAAGAATTCCTCTCTTTCATGAAAGAGAGGAATTCTATGTTAGCAGTGGGGCTGTTTCTGTGGACGGCCTATGTAAATTGTTTTTACATTCATGTATAAATGACTAAAAGCTTTTTTTAATATATATATATATATATATATATATATATAGATATATATTATTAGCTGTACCTAACCGGCATTGCCTGGGATATGGTAAAGCCATTTTAGTTTTTAATTTCTATTTGTTTACACAATTATAAGCTTTTAAACTTTTAGTCGTAAGGTAAACAACTTTTATTATATTGTTCTAATTAAAATATAAGTTATCCTCCTTACATTATTTGAGTTATACTTACGATGTGTCATGAGACCCTTTTCAACCTCGAAATTTAATTTTTCAGATATTAGCGATGTCTTTCCATAGCAAATATCCAGATAAGGAATTTGTTATCTTTGGTAAAGGAAGTATGTACAACAATCTAAAATCTATCGTAAGTCTTTTATAGTTTTATCTTGTTACTAACATAAGCTGATTTTTATTTTTATGTGATTATTTAAAAGTGTTTTATATTACCAGTTGTTCGTGCTGGACAAAGTAATTTTAAAAGTAAATTGTAGCAAAGTATGTTATTATATTGCTAATAACATGGTACTACAATAACAAATGACAATTGGTTTGTCAGAATCAAAGTTTGATTAGTCAGTTGAAATGATATTTAAATCCAACTTTTTAAATCTTACAAGATAACTTTATATGTTAGATTATTATAGTGCTAATAACATGGTACTACAATAACAAATGACAATTGGTTTGTCAGAATAAGTAATCAGTCAGTTGAAACGATATTTAAATCCAACTTTTAAAATCTGGACAACATAAACTTATATATTAAATATGTGAGAAGAACATCAGAACTCAGTGTATTTTTAGTAAACCAATTATGCTAGTAACTGAAAGGAATTGGTTTACCATAACTGTACCTGACATCACTTGAAAGCCATACTTTGCTAAAAAATAAATATATTTTTCATAAGTAAATATAAATCGTTTTTAGATATTTTAATGGATAAAAATGTTATTGTTAGAACAACAAATTTGAAAACATGTTTTGTTTTATTTACATATGGCAAGAAGTGGCCTCGAGTGACGTTAGATATAATGTCATGTTAAACCTGTCCCTTTCATAACTCGGGTACTGAAAATCTGGTATTGAGTTTCAAAAGTTTTGTCTTCTACCAGCAGAATAGCCGTCCTAAGATGGGTATTGTGTGAGTTAATAACATTAATTCACCACTTCTGTCTTCTTACAGAGATTAAAATTTACGGTTAGAAAGATGTTCTTATTTACACAATAAGTCTACAATGCCAGAAAGAGCGGACATTTTGAAATTTATACATTTTAAAAGTTGTGAAAAATCACAAAGAAAAATGTTGCAGGACATGAGAAAATATAAAAAAATAAAAATGATAAGAAAAATCATGAACTACTGTTTATCCCGAATGGTGTGCACCTGAAATTATCGATGACCGGTTTGTAATTGCTCAAGTCATAGAAAAACAAACAACACAAAAGATGCTGAAGAATGCTTTATTATATTCGCCAAGTCTAATAATTGATAACAGTAACCATCACACAAACTTTCAGCCTGATCAGATAAATAGTTTTTGAGTTATCAACCTTTCCATAGCCTAACTTCAATAATATTTCATATGAAGAAGTAAGACCCAGATACAACTTTGGTTCATCTTTACGTTGTCAGATGGAGGTAAGCAATCTAACTTACGTTCTCGTTTAGTCAATAACATTTGCATTTTGTCGCTTTGAAAATTGCAATTAAGCAAAAACAATGAAAGTTATGCAGAGTGCGTCGACACATTTTGGCTTCATATTAACCACATTTGCACCCGACATGGAGGAAGTAATATTTCGGATTTTTTTTAGATGAAGATAATTTGTATAACTTGTACTACAATTCTCATCTGGGTTGTTAGTTTTTCCCAATATTTCGACTGATGTAACCCCAGAGATTCTTCAGGTGCATCTTTGTCGAATTCAGGATCCTATACGAAATTTCAAACTGAACCTTTTATTTAATCCATGGGGGTAGATAGTTCTCATTCCGTCAGCCATGACCGGGTAGAATTGTGAATTCAGTATTACGTTATTCTTAGTTATTATAACCTCCAGAAGACTGTCCATATTTACTTGCCTCTTCACGAAGGCAAAGTTAGACACAAGGTCAGTTTTTAATATGGAGAAAACCTAGCTCCCCAAAAAACGGCATTCTGAATTGGGACAAAAATAAAAATTGCCTCAAGTTTAGAAAAATTAATAAGACGTACTTGACACAGATACACACACACGTCTGATGGCGGGAAAAAAAAAACAGTCAATTGTCATAAAATAAAATAATTGTGGATTGATTCAAAACCACCTACAAAGGTTATGCTATCCACAAAGGTTAGCTGCAGATGGAAATACCCTGTCGTTAAATAAACGGCCTAGGGGTTTGGCTACATTGACAGTGAAGGCAAAATCCCAGAATGGACATTAATAGGTTGATGCTTGGGTTTAAAATGTTATATAAACTAACCTGAAATTGAGATCGATAGTCGACTGGTGATCGGGTCCAAGAAAACCACTCCGTCAATGCCTCCTTCCTAAATCACCAAATCACTGCCAATAAGGATATATCATTATATTTTTAAACATCAGTGTTCGTCATTATTCTTTCAAGCACAGCAGAAATACAACCCGACTGACCTCCGCTAATTTCATGAGTTCACACACTCGGGAAATAGAGTAGTCCATTGGAAAACTATAAATCACTTAAGTAAACATCTCGAGACAAAAAGAAAGAAAAAAACACTACTCAGATTTTGCTATATTAAACTTTTATTAAGGACCGTTTTCGTTTTGTAGATGGCAAATACAAATAAGCAGATATTGAACGTGGTGCCTTTGTGGTGCTTATTCTGAATCTAAAAGGAAGCCGTGGTTATTTGGGAATTGGTAGATTACCTTCGTTAAGTCAACTGCAAACAAATGTTTTGGACTAACAAACAAAACCGCATCGAATAGATCTTCAGTGTTGAGACGTTCCAGAAAAGTCTTCTTCAGACAACATTCGGTGCTCATTTTGTTGTCCTTGAGCCCGTCACACACTTCATTGATCAAGTTGAGTAGAAATGGCTTCAACTTGTTGTTGACCTTTTCGGACCAACCCCACAGGTAAATATGCAGAATGTTCGTAGCTGTTCTGGCATCCAGGCGCTGAAAGAAGAAAATAAACAAATGGATATATATTAAAGCATTTAATACAGGATGCCATCCATGCAATTGTTGGTTGGTTGTTTTACGACATATCAACCCTTTTTCGGTTATTTAATGCCAAATCTGGTCATTTTTGGTAGAAGTTTTTATGTTTCAAGTTCTTTTGAACGCGTCAATGGTTTGTCAAAATAATGCGGCACATTTTCTTCCTCGTCCATTCACTTCAACCTCCCACCGCATTTTTTTAAAATCACGTTTTGTCGTGCTCCTTATAGCTGTGACATCTCACATACGCTAATGAGCCACGCCATAAGCCGCCCGCTACTGTTTCCTCTCAAAAAATTAAATTACACTTTTCGTAAGTGAGCGTTTCCGGGTTCGCACCAACAGCTCTCCACCGCATAGGCAGCAAACCAAACATTGTATCTTCGATCGCCGCGAACAAGTGTCTTGGTTCACGGCAGTCGACCGCTCCTCCTGCTCTCCGCTACACTGCCCCCTGATCTCATGATCACAAATGTGGCAACCCGGTGCAGGTCTTTTTTGCCTTGTGCTTTTTCATGGTAATACGGCTGGGACTTCCTCCTCAAATAACTCGTCTGCGGAGGAAGCATCCAATGCATCTGTACCAGGCCTGGGACTGTCTGTCCCTCTTTACGGTAACATGACGACAACTTCCTCCTTGGATGACTCGTCTGCGAAAGAATTATCCGATACATCGGTGCTGGGCATGGAGCTGTTCGCCCCGCTTATAGTGATCACTTGAGAACTTTGAGCGGACGGCTTGCTGTCATTTCCATTTTCCGATGCAGTTGCGCCTATAACGGGACGTAGATCCTTTACACGCAGAGGCATCCCATCAATGAGGACATTCTGCAGGCTAATCATGTCCAACTGTGTAAGGGGATGTACACCGTCCATTCGAGATTCTTGTCCAAACACGATCTCCCACCTTGTAACTCACCTGTTGCTATTCGGGCTCATCAGGGGGCAGCATATCAATGCTCTTCAGTCTGACCTTGTAACGATGGATCATGTTGGCAGGGGCAGTCAGTGGTAACACATCATCATTCGGGGTGACGTTATACCAGTAAACTGCCTCCATCACTGAGCACAGTTTTCTTGCAGCAATCTGATTCACACTTCAATCTGATTCACACTTCAATCTGATTCACACTTCAATCTGATTCAACATTCCGTGATACCATTACCTGATGGTACGTGTGCACAGCGAAATCACATTCGAACTCCCCATTGATTTACAAAGTTTCTGAAAGTCTTACTGTAAAATGCTGGGTCATAGTTAGTGAGCATCTCAGTTAGTGGCTCGCGCTCGTAAAATATGACTTCCAATTGGTTGATGATGCTTGCTGCATCTTGCCGTCTTAGACAACGCCAAATAGAAAATTGCGTGGGTCCACAGTCAATAAGCGACAGATAGTGCCTTCCCTGGTAGTGGATTATGTCAATCCCCACTCGATACCAGGTGTCACTGATGTCTAAGTTGCCCCCCTTCGGCCAGCACTTGAACGACGGATCAATTGACAGACACTCTTCACTTTCTCTAACTACTGTCCTCATGGATGCCTTAGAAATCGTGGGTTCGACCCGCCTGACAAAGTACCACGTCCTTTTTATGCCAGGGTGACCACTTTGACAATGGATGTATCTTATTTTGTTGGAGTCTGGCCTGCCTATTGATGTAGCGCATACATGGTTCTGGGGTTCAGCTGCCTTTTTAATTAAATCAAGCCACCGCTGCGGTATGCACGTCAGATTATCCGCTTGGTTGTGTTCTGACTTTACCAAAGTAAAGTCTACTGACAACCTGTACTCTTTTATCAAGCTTGAAAGCGCACCGAGTTGTCGACTTATTAGCATTTCGCTCGCTGCTTTGGTATGCACCCTGGACTTTCCCATAAAGGGTATCTGGATACGCAGGCAGAGTCGGTAAAAAGATGCAATATGGATGCTTCCCACATCAGTGCCATATTAACACCCTTTAGTACAGCATCGAGCTCTGCCAGATTTATGTGCTGCGTGTCGTTTGTCTTGCGTAACCAACTCGTATCTTCTATCCATTGTGCTCCAGTGACACTCTAGTCGCTAAAGAGCTTGCATCAACCCAGACATCGACCTCACGATCATCAAAACACCACTTGCCTTGCACGGGGTCTCTTTCTCGCAACGATTTCTGTCATCATCGTGGTCAACGGAACATCGTCCACCTCATCGTCCCAGCCCCCCCCAGTGACTGCTACTGCTCTCCTCTTAATAAACACTGCTGCTACTCTGATCCATTTACCAACCGGGAACGCAGCCCAACTAGTTGTCCGCACAAAGAGAATGCAGCACGTCGAGTGATGCTGCGTGGCATACTCGGAATCTCATACTTCATTCCCATTTTAGCATATTGCACTCCCCCCAAACTTTCAAGCCAAGTACTCGTGCACCGTCCTGCAGCCGTTCAGGTTTCTTGCTAACCAGCCCAAAGTTGGCCAGGTGCTGCCTCACTTTAGCTGCGGACACTATATTTTGGTCTATAAAAACATCATCGATATATGCTGATGTTGCCCGTTAAATAGCATCGTCCTTTGACAATGCAGCATGTACGATGGCTTGCATAACGGCTGGTGCTACATTGAGCCCAAAACCTATGCACATCATTTTCCCCTCTAATATGACAGTCTGGTATGGCCACAGGGATTGATGCACATGCACATGTAAGTACCCCCTTTCGTAAATCGAGCACTGACACATTAGAGCCTTTTGTTCGCCACTCTCTCAGCCTGTGTGCACAGACGTCTACATGTGACGTATAGGCATCGACGTGCCCATTCAGTTCGCGAAAATCAAGAACCGGGTGCACCGTAGATTTGTTCTGCTTGAAACCTTCCATCATTGAAATTAGGCTCTTTAGGGGGCCCTAGTTTTTCTTCAGGATAGGGAAGTAGACATCCATTATTCAGCCACGTCCGTAGCTCACGTCTATAGTCTTGCCGGATTTGATCGAGCACTCAGTATTCCGGCACCCTGTTGTTAAGTTTACCAGGCGGGTGATCACCTGCCCACTTCCACAATGACGTCCACACTTTGGCCTATTTGTCAAACACGACGCTAAAATCAGATTCCTCTATCTTGATCGCAGCGCAAGCATGTGGAACTGTTTTGTAGAAGATGGCTTCGCCAGACTGGTCAATGCTGACTCCACCCAGCATTTTAATAACATCTATCCCAAGCAGCATGTCGAAACTTAATAGTTGACTGTCCATGACCAAGACATCGACCTTTATAGGGCTTATATTGGTTATTGCCAACAAGATTGTTCCAATGCCATGACTGAATAATTTCACCGTCAGTGATCATGATGTTCGATTTCTGACGACTCCGAGGATTACATATTGATCCAGTTATCAGAGACCAGGAACATCCAGAGTCCACCAGTGCTCTGCGTTTTTTCCCATCGATCCACACTTCAACTGTAGGGAGCGCCTCGCTTAAATTGACTGAAGAGAGACTGGCGCTGATATCTCGCCTCTTTTTTCGTTTCCCAGACACTCAGATGCAATGTGGCCCATCTTCTGGCATCTGTAGCAATGCATCTTTCCTGGCAATTTGTATCTGGGGCCATTACATCCTTCACCATGCTGATACTGACAGTCTCTTCCGAAGTGGTTTGGTCAAGAGCATTTATAGCATATAATGCTCCACTAGCTGACACAGTGGGTCACGTCCGATTGGTATTAGACTGAACCAGTTATAGAACTGACACAACTAATTGGTTTTAGTCTGCCATGATAGCGAGTGCTCAAGTTAAAATCTGCCCTAGAGTCATGTCATCCATTCTTGACGATGCCTGGAGACTTAAGTGACTCAACAGGCCTGCTACAAAGGCGCACACCATCCATTTTTGTGGAAGTATCTCCTCAACAAGGAGGGCAAGTCTTCAAAGCTCAGCCAAAGACACATCTAGTCTCGCCGCGTAGTAGCCATCGCTTCGTGAAGACCTCATATGCCACAAATGAATCAGTTGCAAACGCAGTTATCGGTGCCTGCTTGATATGAGTTATATCTGCCCTCTGTTCCTTGCCTAGCTGTCTATACACAGTAAGAGTGCCCCTTCTTAACCGCAAAGAAATGACTCGTGCTACTTCGTGAAATTCGCACAATTCACAAACAAGCTCCACCTGTTCTATCCATTCTACTATGGATGCGTGCGTATGGCAGTTTGGCATTCATGGGTCATTTATAGTCATTAGTTAAGAGCTTTGCTATTTTGAATTGTTTAAGGATAGATGCATCTTGTTGCCCCTGTTTTAGGGCCTAAATTTCAATTTTGGTTGTTTTGTTTGTTTTTGTACCAAATTTTTAGATGAGTTCCAAAAAGGTTTATTTTTTTTTAGAAAATGCAATATTTTGTAAGGTGTCACTTTTTCAAATAATGTTTTTAGGTTTTGTTCCTTAAAGTATTTCCTACGGGTATTTTCATATTTTTTGCAATCCATTAATATGTGTTTTATAGTTAGTTGATGTTCTGCATTGATGTTCTGCATTGAGGTGCAATTTCTGCTTTCAGAAGGTATTCATGAGTAAGTCTTGTATAACCAATTCGGATTCTGGTGAATTTAGTGTCTAAATTTCGTTTTGGTATTATTTCTCTGTCCTGCCCAACATTTGTGTGAATGTCTTTAAGTTTGCTGTTCTGTTTCTCGTCCCATAGTTTTTGCCATTCGGTACAAGTTAATTTTGTTTTTTCTATCTGTGTACGGGATCCTTATGTTTGCTGGCATCAGATTTGTTGCGTCTTTAGCCAGTTTGTCAGCTTCTGAATTTCCTCTTATGCCGACATGACTTGGAGCCCATGCTAATATTATTTATTTATTGTTTTCTGTTTGGTGTTTGTATATTTCCATGATTTCCTGGATGAACAGGTGGTTTATATTTCTTTCTTTTAAAGCAATTAGGCTGGACATGGAGTTGCTGAAAATGATGAATTTGTTTTTGTTAGATTCCTGGACCAATTCTAGTGCCATCTTGATGGCTTGTAATTCTGCGGTGTAAATTGATGCACCATCTGGTAATCTAATCTGCTTGTGGGTACCTTGCATATTTGCTGCTGCTCCCACTCTTTCCGTTATTTTTGAGCCATCTGTGTAGATGGTTTTGTGAGAGGGATATTGTCCCGGAGTTCTAAAAATTTGCTTTGGTATATTTGATTGTTTGTTTTTTAAATGTTTTTAATGTCATATCAATATGTGGTTCTGGAATTGTCCATGGCGAAATGCTTTCTATTTTGTGGGTTTTCATACCCTTCTTGGATAGCTTTTTGGAGGCGGTATCTTAGTTGTAGAAATGTTCGTATTTTAGTATGAATACTTTTTCGGAAGCAGGGTTATCAGGGGTACTTCTAGGGTGTATTGGAGTGAGAGTGTTTCCCATCTCAGGTGGAGGGGGAGTTCATTTGCTTCAGTGTGTTGGCTATGAATGGGAAAAGTTTGGAAGGCCCCTAGACAAAGTCTAAGGGCTTGATTCTGTATGGTTTTTAATTTATTTAGGTATGATTTTCTAGCCGAGTTGTAAATGATGCAGCCATAGTCCAATTTAGGTTTTATAAGTGCTCTGTATAGTAAGAGCATGGTTTTTTGTCTGCTCCCCAGTTTGTGTGAGAAATAATTTTGAGAATGTTCAGTGCTTTTTGGCATTTTTTTTTGTCTATATGTGCTCTGAAGTCGAGTTTGTTGTTTAGAATTATACCCAAATATTTTATTTCTTGTGCCATTGGTATTGTATTGTTATTAATTTTAAGTAGTGGATCGTGGTGATATTCTTTGTTTTGTTTTTTGTTTTCAGAAATACAGACAGACTGTTTTGGTTTTGGAGAAGATGAACCCATTTTCGTTAGTCCATTTTTCAATTTTGTTGAGGCATTCTCTCATTTCTTTTTTCGATTGTTGGCGTATTAGGGGATGAGCAGATTATTGAAAAATCACCTATTCAATTAGGTAACCAATTTTTATTTCTTTGGGAATCGTAGGTATGTTGAAGGCCAGTATATAGGTATTAGTTGGTATGATCTGATCATTTCTTTTTATGATTATGTGTGTGTGATCAATTACGCCTTGTTTTTGTAATGCTATTCTTATTTCTTCCATAGTTGCTAAGGACAATTCTTGGTTCCTTATGACTTCTTTAGAGGTATTTAGCTTTTCATGTGGAAAAACTGTGGTCTATCCGTGAAAGGAAAGTTTCTTGAAAAGATAAAAATCTGTGATTTCTCCAAACTGCGAACTGCCAACTGCCTTCTGCCCCTCTCTCGCTCTCCACTTCACTCAGCTCATTGAGCATTCACGCTCTTCACAAAAGAGTACAGTTTTTATGCTGCTTTTTGCCCCACCTATGCAAATTGACTGTTAACCAGAGCCATCTAGCATTCAAATTCTCCAAACAGCCAATTTGCAAAGGGGGACAACTCTGCTAACCACAGAGAGTTAATGAATTAACATTGTTGTTTTCATTTTCCACTACAAAAACTTTGCATTTATGGTTGTAGAAATTCCACATTTTTAAATAGGTTTTGGACATCTTTATTGATGTTTACTTCGAAAAAAAGATTCCCGTTTCTTAGTTTTTTAATTGAGTTTGGATTGCTCTTGCTGGTAAGTATTTTTCGATTAAAAATGGTGAAAATTCACTCATTTTTTTGCTTTCTAGTCATTCTATTACTATGAATCTTGGGAAATTCGTGGAATGGCTGTTTTTTGGTGTGTTGTAGATTTTTTCGGTCTCTGAGCTTGTATCTTTTAAGGGTTTTTTTTTTGTGGGGGGGGGGGGGGGGGGGGGAATGATCCATGTGATTTTTTTTTTGTTTTCTTCATCACTCTTGCTTGGAGCCCTTTGTGGAAAGGGCCAGGGGGGAAACCCATTCACCCTGACACCACAGAGATGACACTTGGTCTAGGTGAAGCACTGAGCAGCTGTTTTCCTTTGATTTTGCTTTTTGGAGTTTTTAAGAAAAATGTCAGGGATGTTACAGCCATGTCAATGCTTTGTTCGCCATAACCAATTGACCCTCAGCCACCACTTTCCACCATATTTTGAGGATATTTATTAGTGGTTGTTAGTGGGGGTTGGAATAAGAATGTTAATTGTAGTGAGTAGATTGGTGTGGGTTTTATATGGTGGGGCTTGACGTGACCAGCCGATTGATTGGATCGGGCCTCTCCAACCGCCCGTCTAGTCCAGGTAAGGGCCAAAGTGGAGTGTTGCAATGTACATATCCACTACTTTCCGGGGTTATGGATGGCTCACTCACTAGGATCCCGCTCTTGAGCATCACGGGTTGCTACCCACGGTAAACTGGTGGCCCGTTAGGGGGTGCAAAAAAAAAAAGGGGGAAGAGAGAGAGAGAGAGGCGGTGAATTGTTTTTGTTTTTTGCTTTGCAGAACATGATTGAGTTTTGCAAAGAGAAGGGAGAAAAACACCAGATGGAATTGTTAATAAAATCCTTTCTGCAATCCAACCATATTTGGTAGAAATAAGTTTCAGTCATGAATATCCAACAGTCTTTGCTTTATTGCTGTTCAAATGGTGGGGGGGGGGGGCACTTTGGTGATTGTCTTATCAGTACAAGGTGTGATCCTGAATGGACTCATTGGACCATATCCCCCCCCCCCCCCCCGATTTTTACCTGTGGTGTCATCTCAGAAATAATGTCTATTAAAACAATCCCCAGACTATTCCTGAACTGAAGAAGGCCAAAATCAGGGCAATACCATAAGAGGAGTGTGTCAGAATTATTGACAAGTTTGCATGTTGTATTCAAGTTTGCTTAGCATTGCACAGTGATAAAACAAAGACTGTTGGACATTCTGAAACTTGGTGGACAAGTCAGACATCTATTGAAGTTGACTTGTAGCCAATATGGTTAGATTGCAGAAAGGATTATGAATTTTATTAACAATTCCATGGGTGGCAACTTTTTTTGGGTGGTGGTGGTGGGGGGGGGGGTCACCCAGTACATAAAAACTGAAACATAAAATCAGGATGATCCGCTTACCTTTGCAGGATCTTCAACCAATAATCCATGGATCAAATTCTATTCTGAATTACGTCGGGTACAGTGTCTACCAAAGCAAAAAATACATGAAATAACTTTTTTCTTGTAGAAATATTCAATTAAATAATTCTTAAAATCTATTTTGAAAACAAATATTTATATTATTGTAGATTAACACCCTCAGCTAGCCCCCCCCCCCACCGCACCCCATGAGATTCTACTTGTTTTAGGTAATTATATGTGAAAACCCTCCAAAAAATGTCGGAAAGAAAAAATTAGAAAAAAAAAAAATTATTTTAGAATTTTTAGTGGAGGATCAGTTTCGCATATGATTTTAACATAAAATGATTTCCCATTTTTGGGCCATTCTAGCATTTTATGGCAGTTAACCCCATTTTTTTGGGGGGGGCTATGGAAGATAGATTTTGCTTTTCGGGGGGGGGGGGGGCCACTTTTGTTTAGGTGATTATATGTAGTTTTACAACACTGCCAGTCGGACTTAGGATTAGTGATAATAAAAATTTAGAATGACCCGAAAATGGAGAATCATTTTACGTTAAATTTATATACGAAACTGATCCCCCACACTAAATTCTAAAATAATTGTTTTTTTCTTTCTGCCAAGTTTTTCAAGGTGTTCACAGATAATCGCCTAAAAAAGTAGAATCTCATTTTTTTATGCTATCAACAAACTTAGCCAAATATTTAATAATGATTACAATTTAAGTCAGCAATTCAGAATTATAATACAGCCTAAGGTACACCCTCCATGAAAAATGAAAAAATTACGCTTTGCCAGTGTTCACACTAATATTCATATAAAATCATAAAATGACATCATTTATCTAATTTTCCATAAATAAATTATTATCATTTCTGATGACCTAAAGAAAAAAAAACACCAACTGTTGACTTTTTATTTAGAGTGGAGGATTTTTTTCCGAATTCATTTCACGCTGTGAGGATTGTCTGACTTGCATTTTGCTTTCTCACTTCTCCTCACTATTGGAAATGGTTTTGTCCTGCGCATATTTTACTTGCTATTGGTCTTAATCAGACTGAAGTTTATTTGTATTAAATATAGCTGGATTGCAGAAAGTATTGCGAATTTTATTAACGATTCCACGAGTAGCATTTTTTTTACGGGGTGAGGGGGGGGGGGATTTTTATCATTTATGATCATTTAAAAAGTTATTTCAAGCTTATGCAATCTGTTTAGTAGATGCAATAAGTGATTGACTCATTCGTTCTCTTCTCCCCATCCGACTTACAAGTCGGATGGGGAGAAGAGAACGGACGCACTTATCGTCGAGCTTATGCAATCAGTTAAGTTGATATGCATAATGGTTGATTATTTCTAGACATACAATGAAGTTTGAAATGAATAAAGTTTACAAAAACTCACCTGGAAGTGGAGTAATTCTTCTCGTCTTCCAATCGAAATGATCGGAAATGCCGAAAATGTTGAATGCTAAAACTCCAACTGCCCACAAATCAGCCTTGCTATAATCCAAAAACTGATCTTTTCCCGGACGAACGTCCGATATCTGAAAGGGCAAGAAATGCTGATAAGTATGATGCTGTTGGCAAAAGACATTCAGAACAACTGTGATATATTAGATGGTCTTAGGTTCATCAGGAGACATAGTTTCAGAAGCTAGCTGTCTGGTGGGGGAGGGGGGGGGGTCAAGAGGTCACGATTGATATCTGTGGGAACAGAAAAAGAAGTTAGAAATCATGCCAGTAATGTGACATCATCAACGAAATTGGGAATTTTTTTAATCAAATCCCATAGAAGCTAGCTGAGGGCTAACGTATTTTAAATATAGCAGCATCAATTTGTCAACTCTCTGTCTCTCTCCATCATCCCCCGACGAACGACATAAGAACTCGAATAAAAGAACAATTATTCAGTGAAAATAACAGCATCGGAGAAGTTTTGTTTCAGTCAAAAAGATGTCATTATTTCTTCATACTCCCACCTCAAGAAACCTTCGGCCACACACCGTCAAGAAAGAGACTCTGGACAACTAGGGCATGTCATAACTAGTGTTGAGATGATTAATTGGAATCAGGAATTGGAAAAATCAGAGCTTTTTGGATTATCAGAATCGGAATTGGAAAAAAATCGGAACTTTTTGGGGTATCAGAATCAGGAATTGGAAAAATCAGAACTTTTTGGGGTATCAGAATCGGAATTGGAAAAATCAGAACTTTTGGGGGTATCAGAATCGGAATTAGAAAAATCAGAACTTTTTGGGGTATCAGAATCGGAATTGGAAAAATCAGAACTTTTTGGGGTATCAGAATCGGAATTGGAAAAATCAGAACTTTTGGGGGTATCAGAATCGGAATTGGAAAAATCAGAACTTTTTGGGGTATCAGAATCAGGTATTGGAAAAATCAGAACTTTTTGGGGTATCAGAATCAGGTATTGGAAAAATCAGAATTTTTTGGGGTATCAGAATCAGAAATTGGAAAAATCAGAACTTTTTGGGGTATCAGAATCAGGAATTGGAAAAATCAGAACTTTTTGGGGTATCAGAATCAGGAATTGGAAAAATCAGAACTTTTTGGGGTATCAGAATCAGAAATTGGAAAAATCAGAACTTTTTGGGGTATCAGAATCAGGAATTGGAAAAATCAGAGCTTTTTGGGGTATCAGAATCAGAAATTGGAAAAATCAGAACTTTTTGGGGTATCAGAATCGTAATTGGAAAAATCAGAACTTTTTGGGGTATCAGAATCAGGAATTGGAAAAATCAGAACTTTTTGGGGTATCAGAATCAGGAATTGGAAAAATCAGAACTTTTTGGGGCATCAGAATCGGAATTGGAAAAATCAGAACTTTTTGGGGTATCAGAATCAGGAATTGGAAAAATCAGAACTTTTTGGGGTATCAGAATCAGGAATTGGAAAAATCAGAACTTTTTGGGTATCAGAATCAGGAATTGGAAAAATCAGAACTTTTGGGATATCAGAATCGTGAAAATTGGAGCCTAATTTTCAATTCCGAAAACTATTCTTTTAATTTTTTAAAATTTAAAACTTAATTTTCTATTGCTTGTACTAATGATATAAAGTGATAAATATCTATTGATTTTAAAACGAAAATTTATAAATCATAGTAACAAATTTAGGTAAAAATGGTACACAAAAAATGGCACGAGTGGATAAAAGGAAAAAAAATGGCACAAGTGAAAAATATAGATAAAAATATCACAATAAGCTTAATAAAATCTTAGATAAAAGTAAAACATTAAGAAGCTTGTCAAATTAAAAAGAAAATTATATTTAAAAGTAGATGAGGACTTTCCGCTAATCCCCCCTCCCTCCACCTAAAAAATAAATTTTACTCTTTTGGCAATTAGGTTATTTTAGAATCAGCATCAGTAATTGTATCAGAATTGGGGAAAATACTGGAATCGTCCCATCACTAGTCATAACCATGATATCGTAGAAGTAGCAGAAGCAAGCAAATGCTGTTTAAAAATATCGACTATCGATTGGATAAGATCTTAATATTAACGTCTTCTTTAAGCTAATTAGCAATATTCATTTTTATCAATTGAATAAGATCTTAATATTAACGTCTTCTTTAAGCCAATTAGCAATATTCATTTTTATCGATAAAATACATTTGGTTGAAAAACAAAATCAAGGTAAAAAAACATCTATTCTGTAAAATAAGAAAAGCAACAAACCTCTGGTGCTCTGTGTTCAACATTTCCCTCCTTGCCATAACCATCAATTTGATAAGGAATTCGTTGGTTCGTATCTTCCAAGCAACAACCAAAGTCTGTGATCACTAGATGAGGACAAATCTCTTTTGGAAAAAAAAAAAAAAGTTTAAAAATCTGTAATTATAAAACTGACAGATTCTCTAATAAACACGGATCTGTTAACATTGAAAACCTACTCTGACATAATTGTGCAATTGTGCAGTATAGTTAAGAAAAGGGGTGGAAAAAAAAAAATTTACAACAGATAACATTTACCTAACACAAGAAAATTTAATCTGTCAATCTGCGTAGCTTATCAGGTTCGACACTTTTTTTTTAAAGTGTTTTTTTTTTCTTTTTTAATTTTATATCATTGTCTTGGAGGCTTGTAAACCCAGTGGATTCAACATGGCGTCATTTCTTTATTTGATGTGAAGCCTCGATGTTGGATGTTTAACAACTCAAAAATCAAAAATTAAACAAAAATACAACTAATTACTGTCACCAATGGGTCGAAAATTTAATTTTCAACCGATCTGTATATTTCTAGCAGTTGTATTGTTGTTTAATTAAGGTGTTTTTTTTTCTTCTTTAGGTCATCAGAAATGGTAATAATAATTTGTATATTATATATGAAAAATTAAATTACTGACGTAATTCTATGATTTTATATGAATATTAGTGCGAACACTATTTTTTTTTTTCTTGTCACTTTTGCTTGAGGGCGTACACTAGTGTATTATATTTCTGACTAATTTCCTCGGCGAATTATTTAAATTTTCCCAGAATTAGAAACACAGGTTTCTTTAATAGTCAACCCTGTTGGATGAATGCTGACTATCACCATAATTTTAGCAAATTGTGGTTTGTACGTGTTCAAAGATTTTTTCTTTGGTTTCATATTTTTTGTGAAATCACACTGAACTATGTTGTGAATGAGAAATGATTAACTTTAATATAGAAGAAATGATAAATCGAATAAGTGAAACGTACACAAAAAAATAAAAGAAACCATAAAAAACATTAACTAAAAAGACAGCAACAAATAAGTTGGATTCAATTTATCATTAAACATTTCATGGCAAGAGTAAAGTTTGGTGATGTATGAAAATCTGCATATTAGAGGATAATATAATAAAAATTTGAAGACATTTTTTTTTAAATCTATCATTAGATAAAAAACAATTGATGATTCTTTCCTCAACTTTTCCTGAACAAAATTTCATGATTCCTGTTATTAACATGAGAAAATTAAGTTACATAAAGAAAAATGTATTCATATCCGACCTGTTTTTTTTTTTTGTTTCAAAATTTTTTTTTAACATAGTTCACCCCAAACAAGGCAGGCCGCCACTGTAGACATAAAGGGCTACTGAGAAAAAAGGGTGAAGGTTTGGGGGTGGGTGGGGGGAGGGGGTCAACCTAAATTAGGAACTGCGCAGCGAGATGTCTGTTTACATTAGTTTTAAATTTCTGCATGTCAGTAACGTCAGGAAAGCAGGGAGCAGGGAGGGAGTTTCAGAGTCCAGCAGCACGAGGAAAGAAGCTTTTGGAGTAGAAAGCTCTTCAGCATCTGGGGACCTCCACAGTGTATGGATGGGAATGATAAAGAAAGCCCAATGCATATCCGGACCAGTTAAGAGAAGGAATGATAAAGAAAGCCTAATTCGCACCAGACCTGTTAACAAGGGGAATCATAAAAAAGCCCAATTTATATCTGAACTGTTAACAGGGAGAGGGGTTATAAAGAAAGCCCAATTCATATCTAACCTGTTAATAAGAGGAACTTATAAAGAAAGCCTAATTATGTCCAACCTTTTAACAAGGGGGGGGGGGGGGAGGGTCATTAAGAAAGCCCATTTCATACCAGACCTGTTAACAAGGGGAATCATAAAAAGCCCTGTCCATATCCAACCTGTTAACAAGGTGGGGGGGGGGGTCATAAAAAAGCCCTGTCCATATCCAACCTGTTAACAAGGTGGGGGGGGGGGGTCATAAAAAAGCCCTGTCTATATCCAACCTGTTAACAAGGGAGGGGGGGGGGGTCATAAAAAAGCCCTGTCTATATACAACCTGTTAACAAGGGGGGGGGGGGTCATAAAAAAGCCCTGTCCATATCCAACTTGTTAACAAGGGGGGGGGGGGTCATAAAAAAGCCCTGTCCATATCCAACCTGTTAACAAGGGGGGGGGGGGTCATAAAAAAGCCATGTCCATATCCAACTTGTTAACAAGGGGGGGGGGTCATAAAAAAGCCCTGTCCATATCCAACCTGTTAACAAGGGGGGGGTGTCATAAAAAAGCCCTGTCCATATCCACCTGTTAACAGGGGGGGGGGGGGGTCATAAAGAAATATTCACAGTAAGAGTTTGATTGTAAAATACTACTCACCTGTGTTGTCTGTGGCTGGAACACCTTCCAAAAGAATATTGTTGGATTTGAGGTCTCTATGTGCCACACCATGACTACTTAAGTGAAGAATACCTTCCAGCAATTGGGCAAAGAGCATGGTACGCACTTTCATTGATGGATTAGACTTGGAGAGATAATCTTTCAAAGTCATTTCATATCTGAAGAGAAAAAGAGAAAGAGAAGCTAGCGAACAGAATCAGAGAGAAAGAAAGAAAAAGAAATCGAAGTAGAAGTCAAATGGTGAGAATCATTTACCTTTTCATAACAAGACACAAGGTCATGTTGCGTCCATAGCTCTCAGGATACTGGTCGCGGGGTAGGGCACACTCAAAGTGTTGGACAGCTTCATCCAAATTGGGAATGGCGCCAGGAAAGACATTGTACATTTTTACGATGTTGTGGTGAGGAGGTAGTTTCTTCTTTACGTCACTTTTTAGGGGCAGACGAAACGAGGAAAAGAAACAAAGACATAAGAATTGCGATTTGCTAGGATGAGAAACGGGGGGTTATTAAGAATTACTGAAAGTTCATATGTATACGACAGTTGAATGTGCCAACAGAGAAGACTACCTCTGGCAGACTCAAGTTGTCTTCGGAGAACGTGATAAAACATGATAGGAGAGCCTTTGGTGTGGATTCCGTCGGGCCTCATCAAAGACAAGAATGGAGGGGAAGGCTTAGATCGAGACTAGACAATCAGGCCCCACACTCATCAGAGGATAACTTGTGGCCTGATTCAACAAATAAACCGGATGATGATGATGACTGCAATATCTTGTCAGACAAATGCCACTCCTTCATTCAATAACTGTCCGTGGGCCTACAGATGTCTCTCCAGTCTAGCCAACGAATTGCATATCTTTGGGCAGACTTGACATTCATGTCAATTATTGATCTGGGTCAAGCCAGAAAACACAAAACTTGCACCTTCATGCATTTTCATGTGACAAGCTATGATTCTGCACCTGCCTTGGAAGAGAAACAGTTGCAGTTGAAATGCTTTCATTTGATTTTGTGTAATCAACAAGATTTTCTTTTGACAACAGAGTCCGGTTACAAACCTAACAGATCCACACATCTCCACAATTGGTTGGAAAGGTTTCATGTTTCCTACATGTTCTCTTACGTTTTGCACGGTCTATCTTAGCTGCTACAAAACATTCAGTGCCCTTGTAAATCTGTGCCCTTCACTGCTTACATTTATATATATATATATATATATATATAAGAGGTTTATGTAGTTTGCTTGAAGCATTGTTTATTAGTATAAAAAAATGTGATACTTAAAAGGCAATACAATACAGAGGTGTGACAGATAGACAAGTTGGAGCAAATAAGACATATAATGGTGGAACAAATTAAATAGTTTCACCCTTAATACAATGTATACATACACACACACACATATATATATATATACTAGACCACCCGTGACCCGTTGGGTCAGTTTGTTATATTAGCTATGGAATTCATGTATGAGCGTGACACTTGTGGCATAAAGAAAATAGTTTTTTTTTACATAACAGAAGCATTTCTATGAAAGTATATTAAAATGAAAAAAGAATATAGATAGATTTCTATGAGTCGTTCTGTTTATTATAATTGTTTTTTTTTTAAATTACAGTTACTGAATTATAAGTGGTTGGTTAGGGCGATTTGAGAAAGGAAGGGGGAACAGCAGGCTTTCTCGCGTACGTAACGAAAACAGAGGGAGTAGGAGTGGTGAAATCTATGAGAGGGAAAGTGGGAGGTGGTTTCGTTCACCGACCGCTAGTATGGCTGATATTAATAATGAGTGTTGTTTGTTTGTTTGTTTGTTTTTGTTTTTTAAAAGGGAGGAGTTTTTTGAAACTGCGACAGACTTTATGAAGTCCTCCCGTTGAATGTTTTTAGCCGTGAAGAAAACAAATAAACTATTTGATGAAATTAAATGAAATTGTTTAAAAATTTCCAGAATGAAAAATTTCATGCGTTCGTTAATCATAATAGAGAATAACGGAATTGGAATAACAGATTGAAGACGATGCTATTTACGCATGCGCAACCGGATGTTGAAAACCGGAAAGCTGAAAGCTGATTGCAAACATACAAGAACAATAGAGTTTTAGTATTATATAGATATATATATATATATATATATATATATATATATATATATATATATATTCACAAACACACATATATCACGCTTGAACTTGAGTTGAGCACGGTTCTGAAGAAAGGAAGAGTTCCCGAAATATTATATCATACAGAGTTGCCACCAAACCATCTTGATGCAGGTATTACATAACATTGTAACATTGTGTAGATAAACAGATATATGTGTGTTTGTGAAAAAAATAAAAATAAATAAATATATATATGTGTATGTATACATTGTATTAAGGGTGAAACTATTTAATTTGTTCCACCATTATATGTCTTATTTGCTCCAACTTGTGTCTATCCATCACACCTCTGCATTGTATTGCCTTCTAAGTATCACATTTATATATTATATATATATATATATATATATATATAGTAAGCTATGAAAATATATTTATGGCAATTAAGCCCAACGATTGGCTGAGAGAACAACAAAGAATCTGACTGGTTAACTAGCTAGCCGTGTATATAAAAACACCCGGCAAAAATAACTCCATGCATTTTAGCCTCAAGATTCCCCCCGGGGATGAAATGCGGGAGCCTCTGTGTAGCTTAATTGCCATAAATATATTTTCATAGCTAACTACCTAGCTCTACTTACGTATCGAGCACTGTTGAAGTAAATACTGAAAATTGATACATAAAAAATTATATCTCCTTATAAAATTTTATATAGATACATGAAATAGTAATATATATATATATATATATATATATATATATATATAAACATTAGAAACAGTCTACGTGGATTAACCAATGTTTCAGACGTTAAGTCCCGATGAGACGTGTTAACGTCGAAACGTTGGTTGATCCGTGTAGACCGTTTTTAATGTTTATATAATTTGATTTATAAATGCTCTACTTTGTCTTGAGCACTTTTGAAAAAATATTGGTTTTAAGTTCATGTTATCAATCAAGGGAGGCGCGAGAGCGCTCTATCCCTTAATAGACTTCAAAAACGGCCTATGCTAGAAATCTCATTTCTTTGATCAATCATAACTCAAAAACCAATAAACCAAATTAGTTAAAACTTTGCACAAAATTTGTATTTGATAGGTTCTATAAGTGTGTAGAATTTCAGCATCATTAGTCAAGGCAACCCAGAGATCCAGAAAGTTCAATCATGAAATCATGTTATCTGTTTGTACATACGCACATACATATGTGCCACCCTGTATCTCATCAACTATTTGATGGATTCAGCTGATTTTTGGCAGAGATAGAGGTTCTAGGGTCTAGTTGATGGCATTTTAATTTCAGTTTACCATATACCTTAGTTTTCCAGAAAATTCAAAAAAACCTTAAAAATGACCATTGTATCGAGGCATAGCCTTTACAAAAGTAGTGACATTCCATGATAAATGCCAGTATACTGAAATCATATGCCCTTAATAAGGTTAAGATGAAAATTCATATACACTATATGTACAAAAGCAAGGAAATTCCCAAATTTTTACACTTTTATTGTCATTAAGGGTATGCGAGCACAACAGGGCTATGTATTTTACTGGTAGGAATTTTTCTTCAGCGCACCTCACACACTTCATCCACTCATGCATAGAGATTTATATCGTAGTGATGTGATAATGAAATGGTTTGGTTGATATGTAGTCATACCCTTAATAACAATAAAAGTGTAAAAATTTGGGAATTTCCTTGCTTTTGTACATTTAGTGTATATGAATTTTCATCTTAACCCTATTAAGGGCATATGATTTCAGTATACTTTCATTTTTCATGGAATAATTTTGAACTTATAAATTTATGTGTGTCTATCATAAAAAATAGATGTGGTTTATCTTAACATTTTACTGCAGTGAACGTTTTTATACATTTGAATCCATATATAAAAAATAAAATAATGAAAACATTGTGTACCATGCGCAGGTGCACCTCCAACTCAACATAAGTGCACGTACATGCAGGGCTTTACACAAAGGAGTGCAATTTTGGGGCATGCTTCTTTTTGTTGCAGTCAAGGAGCAGAGGGCTCATTTTTTTATCCAGCAGTGGGGAGGCAAGTAAATAGGGACATATTTGAAAATGTGTTCAATTGTTCAACAGGTTATTTTAAGGTGCAGATGGAGCGGCGAAAGGAGTGGCTCCTTTTTTTTTTTTAGGAGCGGAAGGAGCCACTCCTGTGTACATGTGTATGGAAGGGAGATATAAAGTGTAGTTTTGGCAAATTTCAGGAAGATGAGGATTTTAAAGGTGTAGTGCCTCGGCAGCCAAATCATGGAAATCGTGATGTTTTATGATTTTCTGCACGTCCACATGTTCGACAGAAAGGGAGATCAAAAAGGTGCTCAGAGTCGTTGTTGTTGGCAAGATGGTTAATAATTTAATAATTTTGTACACATATATATGCATACTTATACATGCACACACTCCACACACATATATATATATATATATATATATATATATACATAATAAATATTTGTTATTGTTTATTATCTATGTACGTATACGTTTCGTCCTTAATAATCGGGACTCATCAGCATAGAGATATGACTATTCACTACCAGTCATGCGATTCGAAACCCCGGACTACGAGTATTTTGCAACTCAAATCCGACGCCTTAACCACTCGGCCAATGTTGAACAGCGAATAAACGGTGATAATTTTAACACTTTATACGGCGGCTTGACGTCATAGAAAGTTCGACTTTAATGAAAGGAATGATGCATTTAAAGCTAGCGACGTTTATATATATATATATATTTATATATATATATATACACACACCCATCTATGCCAAGAGCGAAATGATAATTATAATCTTAAGCATTACTTTCTTTACTCAACCAAGTGGAAGTACCTCGTTTATTGTGGGAATATTTCAGAAACAAATTGGTATTTATATGAATGTCCATTTACATATTACTCACTCAGTCAACCAGCCATAGAGCTGTTCCTGGCCTCCAACAAATTTGGTGGGGAGAGCTTCGTTCCAGAACATCTTCAAAATCTGGGAATAGTTGGATTCGACATTATAGTTGAATAAATACTTGACTACAACTTCTGGCGGCTGAGAAACTTGCAGAGGGTCAGCATCATCTGAGATGAATAAAAGATGAGAATGGTGTGTAATACAATGGTGAAGGTTGGACGATTCAAAAGTGAATCTTAACGGAATAAATTAAATATTGCCACGTCATGCTTGACAAGATTTTTCTGTTAAGGATTTTTTTTTTTTTTTTAAATTTAAAAAAAAAAACTTTTGGGGGTGACTACTTATCAAAGCCTAGAGTCACTCTAGGATAAGGGTTAATGAGACGATAATGGGTGCTTATACAAATGAGGGCACATATGAAAAACGCAGTTACACAGATGAAAAACGCAGTTCCAAATAAATTGACCGGAAAACTGATAAACTTATGCATCAGTCAACAATAGTTATCTACACCAAACATTAGTAAAAATTATCGAGTAGAATTTTAATTAAAAATAAAAATCAGTTTTATCATATTTTATAGATCTGCCATTGATTAGAGCGATGTCAGTCTGTTATCTAAACAAGTAATAAATGAATGGCGGTGGGCAAAATACGATGAAACTGATTTTTATTTTTAATTAAAATTCTACTAAATTTTTCCTAATTTTTCGTGAGGATACTTATTTTTGCCTGATACGTAAGTTTAAACAATAGTTTTTATTTGGAAATGCGTTTTTCATATGTGCCCTCATCTGTATAAGCACCCGGAAATGATTGCCAGACGAATGATAAGGAACCTTATGGGAGTACTAATATTGACCAATGGTATGAACTGCATTCGATTATTTATGAGGCGATCCATAACAGTAATTTGTTGACATTGGATTTGAAGACAATCAAGTTGTAATCATCAGGGAAGCAGTCCAATGGTATTGTGTGACACAGGTGGAAAACCCTTGCACAGATCGTCTGTCCATGTAACTTCTGCTTATGCTAGGCACATGGAGAAAGTAAGGAAAGCCTTTTTGGTAGAAAGTTGAGTTGCTGCTGTCAATGTCTTACAAGTAGAAAAATAATGAATAATATTATGAGAGGATTGAAAATAAGTTAAATGAACAAAATTTGATTACTTATGAGGACGATTTATGACAAGTATTTGTTGATATTGGCTCTGAAGGCAACCATGCTGTAGTCTGCAGAGAAGCATTCCCATGGTAATGTGTATCACGTATCACAGATGGGAAGTTCTTGCAAAAAGAAATTCAGTTCATGGAAATTCAGTTTGATGTTAGGCACACGCAGGAAAGAAAGGACATTTCTTTGCGGCTGTGGTAGAGAGGTGAGTTCTTGCTGTGAATGTCTTACAAGGAGAAATCAGAGATTGAAGCCCAGTCAGGCACCTTCCATGGACATAGCAATAGAGTATTTATTTACCTCCTCTTCAGGAGTTAGGCACAAGGCCAGTTTTATCTTACTCTCACAAGGTAAGATGTGACCCAAGGTCGGGTCGGGGAAAGTGGGACTTGAAAAGCCAGCGCCCGTGAAGGTGAGCACTCTGGCCATTAAAAATTGCCTGGGCAGCCCCGTCGGCATTCCCCGGTAGGGGCACCTCAGACAGTAAGCAATAAACTTACTCCTCCCCAAAGAGGGGAGGCAAAGCCTGGGAGAGTGGACCTCCTAGAACTGCACAGGACAAACCCATAGACCGGTGGAATCAAGCCCCGAAGGCCAAGACGATACCAGTGTATGGGGTGCAGTATCCATCGGAACAGATACTACACTTTGATCTTGGCTAAAAGGCCAAGCAATAGAGTAGAGAAAGACAAGCAACATCTCTTCTGTGAGAAACGGCTACAGTAAATAGAAGAGATAATCCTCCACTAGATTGCGATGTTGATACAGGTAACAAGAACGGATCCATTCAAACTGTGCTTTTTGCAATAAAAAGACTATTTCAAACTTAAGCATGGCAGACCGACCAATAGATGAACAGAGTCTCTTATAGAGACATATGGGCATATCTAAAAATGCTATTGCAGACTTAAGCATGACAAACCAACCAAACAAGCTTTAATAATCTTCTACGTGTATAAAAATCAATGTTTGTGTGTTATAGAAATTGATATGTTAACAGAACATTCAAATAAGTTTCAATAGGAATTAAATTTTCCACAAAATCTAAACAGCAGCATTGAAATTTTCTTCAATACCATCTGGGGTCAGTAGGGGCAACTATTGGTTAGGTCCATAAAATAACTGAAATATATTAGAACGTAAAGAAACAAAATTAATTTTCTGTAATAGATT
Source organism: Sepiola atlantica (assembly GCA_963556195.1). Taxonomy (NCBI): domain Eukaryota; kingdom Metazoa; phylum Mollusca; class Cephalopoda; order Sepiida; family Sepiolidae; genus Sepiola; species Sepiola atlantica. The sequence continues at coordinate 91,499,269 of OY744539.1, read as the reverse complement.
TTTTTTTGTTTCATAAAACAAAAATAAAATTAAACAAATCAATACGTTAACAGAACATTCAAATAAGTTTCAATAAGAGTTAAATTTTCAAGGAATTTAAAGACACCATTAAAATTTTCTTTCGATTCCATCTGGTGTCAGTAAGGGCAATTATTGGTTAGGTCTATAAAATAACTGAAATTTATGAGAACATAAAGAAACGAAATTAATTTTTTTTTTATATAGATTTTCTTAATTTCATAAAGCAAAAATGAAATTAAATGAAGAATATCTCATTGAAGAATGTATTTAGAAAAAAAGATTAAACATTTAAATAATTATTTTTTAATGGTATTTTTAAGATTTAAAATAATTAAATAAAACGAATTATCCAGTATTCATTTAATCCATTTGCTGTTTTACAGCTGCAGGATGTTTTTTTTTGCTACTAAAGCTATGTCTCCAAAAAAAACAAGGCCATTTAATATATTACAAACAATGCAGAAAAAAGTGCATTTACTACCATCCAAAATACAAGTAGTTGTTTTTTGGATGAAAACTTTTTTTTTTAGATTGTTACAGAATTTCATTATGTCAACCCATTTATGTCAATGGTTCTTTTTTTTATGACCAAAAGAATAATTAACTATATTTCAGCAACATTTGTATTTTTCAGAGATATTTATAGTTAGTCATAAAGATTGAAGTGTCTTTCAAATATTACACCGACTGTCTGATGTATATTGGCAACACTGTTGCGGAGGGAGATGGCTGGAAACCGTCCCAGACACCACCTCAAAGCAGATGTGGACCAAGAACCGCTGGAGGAAAGATTGGCAGCAGGCTGACCAACACCGACTGCACAGGTTCATCACCGACCCAGCTGAGCTGCCACGAAGGCAATGGACCAATCTGAACTGCCTGAGAACTGGTGTGGGCCGTTTTTCTGCCACAATGAGACTGGGGTCTGAGAGAGGGTGCTGCCTGTGAATGTGGCCACCCAGAACAGACAGTTACACACGTCATAGAGGAATGCCCGCTGTTCAAACCACCCAATGGCGAGCAGGGCATAGTGGACCTTGACGACGAGACGAGAACCTGGTTTGCCAAGACCGAGCTGCAGCTTTGAGAGAGCTGGCACAAGAAAGAAGAAGAAGATTGTCAACACTGATGTCTAAGTTCTCAGTATACTGTGAAAATCTAGAGTGAAAGGATACAATTCATTAGTTTCATCTATTATTCAATCAAACATTTTTTGTTAACTCGTCCTTATAATCAAAACACATTTTTATATTGAGGTGACTGCATGGAGAGAGAGATAAACGGCCACAACTAGCATGCGCCCGCTGCAAAGAAACAGTAGCTGCGCACGGGGGCGAACCTGGGACTTTCTGATTTCGAGGTGACGGTCGAACACACATGATTATGCAAAACAGGCGGTTTTGGTCGTCCAAAAGAACTCAATAAAAGGAGTGACATTTTCTGCTCGAAATTTTTTTTGGACGCCATGCAGCTAACGAGAAGAAGAAGAAAGAAAATAATCCGGCACCAGAAAGAAGCAAATCAAGGGAGGCGCGATAGCGCTCTATCCCTTAATAGACTTCAAAAACGACATCTCATTTCTTTGATCAGTCATAACTCAAAAACCAATAAACCAAATTAGTTAAAACTTTGCACAAAATTTTCATTTGATAGGTTCTATAAGTGTGTAGAATTTCAGCATCATTAGTCAAGGCAACCGAGAGATTCAAAAAGGTCAGGAGTGATTTTGTGTTATCCGTGTGTACGTACGTGTGTGCCACCCTGTATCTCATCAACTATTTGATGGATTCAGCTGATTTTTGGCAGTTCATCCAAGTCATAAAGTTTAAAACAGCTTCAAGAAAGATATCATAGAGGTTGATTAAAAACAATCCAGGTGGTGAATGGTATTCCAAAAATAAAGTTATCCAGGCGGGAAATTTGTTTGCTATCGATGCAGTATATGACAGTGAAAAGTGTATCCAAGGTGTGTGCAAATTAATAAAACGATAGAAAAAACCAAATCATATGAAAAGTTCAGAAAAAGTCTCACTTGGTGTTGAATATTATAATGTCCAAATTCAGGGTAATTGAGAAAACACAGAATACAAGCTCTAAGTGTATTCCATGATAAATGCCAGTATACTGAAATCATATTTCCTTAATAGGGTTAAGATGAAAATTCATATACACTAAATGTACAAAAGCAAGGAAATTCCCAAATTTTTATACTTTTATTGTCATTAAGGGTATGCGAGCACAACAGGGCTATGTATTTTACTTGTAGGAATTTTTCTTCAGCGCACCTCACACACTTCATCCACTCATGCATAGATATTTATACTGTAGTGATGTGATAATGAAATGGTTTGGTTGATATGTAGTCATACCCTTAATGACAATAAAAGTGTAAAAATTTGGGAATTTCCTTGCTTTTGTACATTTAGTGTATATGAATTTTCATCTTAACCCTATTAAGGACATATGATTTCAGTATACTGGCATTTATCATGGAATGTCACTACTTTTGTAAAGGTTATGCCTCAAGACAATGGTAATTTTAAAGGTTTTTTTGAATTTTCTGGAAAACTAAGGTATATAGTAAACTGAAATTAAAATGCCATCAACTAGACCCTAGAACCTCTATCTCTGCCAAAAATCAGCTGAATCCATCAAATAGTTGATGAGATACAGGGTGGCACACACGTACGTACACACGGATAACACAAAATCACTCCTGACCTTTTTGAATAAAATTAAACTTTGAAAATATATAAAAAAAAAAAATTTTACATAAAATTATATAAAACATCAAATATATCGGCCCAAAACATACTTTTTTGCTAGAAATAAGTAACAGAATCTTCGACAAGTGGAACTGTTGACAACAAGAAAAGAAAAAAATATATATATTGAAGCAAATAGCTTAATTCAAAATTGATATTTAAAATTTTCTGGTAATGTTCAAGTTTTGTTGCTGAAATTCTGTTCCGGTTGCTTCTCATGCGGGAAGACAGTGACAATGCAGAAAATGTCCGTTCTGATTATCTTTCTCTCAGATAACGTAAAGTCATGGTGAAACTCGTCAACTATTTTGAATATAATTCATTATAAACTGTTTTTGTAAACAAAAAACAAATGAGTATTTGTAAAAACAAAAAACATGTCCGATTCATTTGAGTATTTGTAAAAAAAAAAAAAAAAAAAAAAAAAAAAAATGGTACTTCTGGATTTTACAGACCGTGCTGAAATAATAACATTATTTAGAAAGCTATTCTTAACATGTGGAGGAGGGGTGTCAGTGTTAACTATTCTGTAGTTTCAACTAACAATTTAATAAACAGAAGATACTGTAAAACTTCAATTCAAAACGTTTGATTTTCTTATGTGAATTATAATGGGGAACATTTTCTTCCTTGTCATCATCTTCCCATCTGCGAAGCAGCAACTTGAAATAAATTTCAGCAACAAAACTTGAACGTAGCCAATTTTCTTATTTAATGCATAATTTCAACCAGTTATTTTCTTTGACTTTTGGGAGGGAGGGCAGGTGCTGACTACACATTATAAAAATGATGCTGGATGTTTGAAAACATCAAAAACAATTGCGGAAGATACTAAAGATATAAAAAAAAGAGTAAAAGAAATTTTTTAAAACATATGTCTCATGGAAATAGTGAAAGCAAGGGGAGGAGTGAAGGAGATTCATATATATATATGAAAATTTATAACTAAAAGGTAAACTTTTAGAGAGTTGGACATATTGTGAGGTAAGGAAAGCTGAATATACTGGATAGAGCAAAATTTTTTTTTTTCTCCTATCCCACAATTCCAAATAATCATCATCCAATACAACAGTTCGTCCTAAGTTTTATTGAGAACTTGTCGTTGCTTTTGCCTTTGAATCAGTTTCATAGAAAACAGGAAGAATTACGTTTTCTCAACATGGACAATTTTATCTGATCCTCCCTCCACAGACTACAGACTTGGATGGAATCGTCGTCGTTGGATCTTTACACGGATTCTTCTCGATTTACCAATACATCTGAACCCCATACTACTTGGATTTCCGTTTTTGGTGACACTCCTTTACACTGGAAAATACCCGTTTGAACTTGAAAACTTTTTCAAATTTTGAATATTGACTGTCCTCATCTGTCAACTTATCCATCATTAACCTCCTCTGATGATAAGATTTTAATCTTTGAAAAGCCTGGCTTAAGGAATGAAAGAGAACAAAAATAAATATTGTTATTCACTAAATGTCCGTGTTCTGAACAACCGAAGATTATGATTTGCTTCCATTTGCAGGTCTAATTATTTTCATTGACTTATCATATATATATATATATACATAATCTCAGAAAATCTTTGATGTTGCAATTGTGATTATTGCATAACGATGTATATGTCCTTAACAGGGCATTTTCCTCCCAGACATGTACACGCCACTATAGCAATTAAGATCTTTCTTGACTAATTCAGATAGAATAGATATTTGTAATTTTATACCATTTTGACGATCATACTTTAAATATTGAAAACCACCTCGATCAAGTTATTGAAAATACCCAATCAATAAATAACATTCATCATTTATAGCCGTCATTACGTGATGGCTGTTGCTGTTTTAAAATACAGAGTCAAAATAACAAATTTCAGGATTCGAGCTAATCTTACCTTCAGAGTTTTCAGCATTTGTATTCAGGACGGAAATATCTGACCACTGCATGGTGTCATCTGAAATCATGACGGACACAATTAGCATTTTTATACATGTAGAGAAAATTCATTTGAATACATGTAGAGAAAATTCATTTGAATACATGTAGAGAAAATTCATTTGAATACATGTAGAGAAAATTCATTTGAATACATGTAGAGAAAATTCATTTGAATACATGTAGAGAAAATTCATTTCAATACATATAGAGAAAATTCATTTCAATACATGTAGAGAAAATTCATTTCAATACATGTAGAGAAAATTCATTTCAATACATGTAGAGAAAATTCATTTCAATACATGTAGAGAAAATTAATTTTAATACATGTAGAGAAAATTAATTTTAATACATGTAGAGAAAATTAATTTTAATACATGTAGAGAAAATTCATTTCAATACATGTAGAGAAAATTAATTTTAATACATGTAGAGAAAATTAATTTTCCATAAGAAAGGTATGGTGCTTCTTGAAAGACATATACAAGTGAAATATTGCAGTGCAAAATAAATTAACAGGTAAACTCCTTAATATACTTATGTATCAGGCAAAACTAGATATCTACACCAAAAACTACGGAAGATTATTATTTTAGTAATAAACTTCATTTTTTACTCATATTTCCATGATACATCTTTAAGCCATCACATCGTAGAAGATTATCTCCCTTCTTCTAATATGAAAACGTCACGCGGTTTTATGGTTCGAAGTTTGTTAACTACGAATAGTAAAATAATTTTATTTTTTATTAAAATTCTACTTGATAATTTTCTGTAATTTTGCCTGATACGTAAGTACATCAAAGAGTTTTCCTGTTAATTCATTTTGAACTGCCACATTTCACTTTGTGTATGTCCTTCAAGAAACACCGAAAAAAGTCATGCCAATTATCACTGAAATGTTCTTTCAATTTGAAACTGTTATGAGAGTAAACTTATAAATATCAGTTATTGATAATATGTGATCTCAAGTAGTTTAACCAAGGCAGACTATTCAAAGGCTGACATTAATGTGGAAAAACATATGTAGGACCCAGAGTTATCACCCTTGGAGATAACTGGCACTGACACCACAAGGCGTTTCACTCACACGATTGGTTCATCGTAAAGTCACCACACAGTCGTAAATCAAAACGAGACTTCGATCTTGACCGAGTAGGACGTATTTCTGTTTACTTTCCATGTGAAAGACATCCACATGAGAAAATGCAAGTTTTTACATCATGCTATGCACGTTTTCATTTACTTTTTAAATTGAACAATATGAGCGTTCAATGTTGCATGAGGACTAATGTATTTCTTATTTAGCATTCATACTTCTATATTACATTCTTCTCCATTTTCATATCGACTCTAGCTAATGCCTTTTGTGTTCTATCAGTGTTTCTAATATAACCCTAACCCTACTTAAACATTATGTTGTTTACACTTGTTCCTTTCTGATACTATAGACTGCCCTACTCCCGGCAGAGATTAGCTAAGAAAATGAATAACACTAAAAAGACCGACTAATCCATTGAACTCCACAGACCAGTGATGCCATGACAGTTATTTGTTAACTTTCTAGGTGGCTAGCTAGATAACGATGCTGAAAGTAAGCTGAGAAAAAAAAGATTTCCGGTTGAAAGTAAATATATTCGAGGGACACGGGCTGTTGAAGGAGAAGGATCTTATCATGGGACAAAGAAGGTTGTTTACTGGGGCGGACACGACAACGAACAACAGATAGTGTTTGGCTCCCTAGCTACGACAGTATCACACACACACACACACACACACACACACACACACACACACACACACACACACACACACACACACCCCAAGCACAACCAAGTTATTCCTACGACTTGTCTTGACCACTGAGGCCACACCTTTTTATCTCTCTTTTCTGACCACGTATGTTGTAGCATTGATACAATAAAACACATGAACATGGTTGCTATATGTAAAATTGTTCCCACAATGTGTGCAACTAAATAGAAAACAATCTTAATGTATTTTTTCATACACAAATCTTGTCAAGGTTTGGTTTGGTAGTTTTGTTTTACGGCATATCAACCCTTTTTGGGTTATTTAATGCCGAATCTGGTCATTATAGTAAAAGTTTTTATGCTTCAAGTTCTTTATATCTTCAAATGTTTAATCATCGTTTTTGGTTTGGTAGTTTTGTTTTACGGCATATCAACCCTTTTTTGGGTTATTTAATGCCGAATCTGGTAATTATAGTGAAAGTTTTTATGCTTCAAGTTCTTTATATCTTCAAATGTTTAATCATCGTTTTTGGTTTGGTAGTTTTGTTTTACGGCATATCAACCCCTCCCGGGCCACTTAATGCCGAATCCGGTCATTATAGTAAAAGTCTCTATGCTTCAAGTTCTTTATATCTTCAGATGTTTAATCATCGTTTTTGGTTTGGTAGTCTTGTTTTACGGCACATCAACTCTTTCTGGGTTATTTAATGCCGAATCTGGTCATTATAGTAAAAGATTTATGCTTCAAGTTCTAAAAATAAAATAAAAAAGGGGAGGGAGAAAGGGAGAGGGGCTGTTGTTTTTGTTTTTGGTTTTGTAGAACATAATTAAGTTTTACAAAAAAAAAAAAAAAAAAAACGTCAATGTAGGTGAATTTCGTCTCAGGGAGCCACAGGGAAATCTTGTCAAAAGAACTTCAGACTTGTATAGGCAAAACTGCTTCCCAAGGTGCTGTGTTATAGACTTGATTGAATTTTCCATATATGAGGCAATATCAATGCAGAAAAATTCCAGTCATTTATCAATCAAAAGTAATGATTGGTGTGATAGCGAGAGTTAGAAGTGGATGATAATGTATGGAAATGAAATCTGGATAGCGAGGGTTGAGAGTATGTGTTGCATAGAGAGAAATAATATGAGAATAATACGATCGATGTATAATGTCTTAAAGACAGGCTTAATTCTGATAACCTCAGAGGAAGATGAAATCTGAACAGTATAGGAAGATGTGTGTAGAACAAAAGATTCCAATGTATGGCCACATTGAGAGAATGGATGAGAGTTCTTGGATTAGTAGATATAGAACAGTTGAAGTAACACGTTCAGTTCACAGAAGTTTTTTTATCATTGGAGCACAGGTTAGAGCAGGTGCAATTGTGAATTCAAAGAGTCAGTAGTGGATGGAGTAAGTTCAGGGTTACTACTACTGACCAAAGGAAATGTCTGTCAGTCGTGCGTATGTGATGATGATGATGTACGGAAATGAAATCTGGCTAATCAAGGTTGAGAATACATGGACGGCGGCACTTTACAGTCATCAATAATGAAGTTATATATGCATGTGTTTAACCGCCCCCCCCCCCCCCCACACTTTTTAGGAGAGCCCCCCACACACACACTTTTATAACTGTGTCGCCGGTCCTGGAATATGTGTTGCATGGAGAGAAATAATGAAAATGATACGATGGATGTGGGTCAGTTGGCAGGGAAGGCCAAGGTTTTACATACTAGCATGTGGTAGATGACTTTTATAAATTGACTTTTAAACTAACCTATCTCTGGCCATGTCTTTATTTATCTCTCTTTCTTTAAAATCAATTCTTATCTCTTCTCCCCATGATTGGTTCATTGTAAAGTCACCATGTTTCTCAGAAGAAAACAAAAAACATATAATCTTTTTAAAAAAATTTTTTTTAATGATATTTCTCCCCAAACAAGGCAGGTTGCCACTGTACACGTAAGGGGCTACTGAGAATTAGGGAGTAGGTTTTGGGTGTCATCCTAAGTTGGGAGCTGTGCAGCGAGATGTCTGTTTACATTAGTTTTAAACATCTGCATGTCAGTATAGTCAAGGGAGCAGGGAGTGAGTTCCAGGGACCCGGCAGCATGAGGAAAGAAGCTGCTGGAGTAGAAGGCATCTGGGGATCTCCACAGTGAATGGATGGGGCCTAGCTGATTGTCGGGTTGTTCTAGTGTATTTGCATCGAGGGGGCACTAGAGCAGCTAGTTCATCGGAGCACAATCCACTAAAGTTTTTGTAAAACAAACAAAGGATGCAACATTGCAGTGATCGGACAGGGGTTGGAGCTTGGTAGACAGTGTGGGACCTATTAAGTTGGCAACTCTTTTTTGGACCTTTGATAAGGTAGAGGGAGAGACTAGTGGATGATGCACAAGCCCAGATGTGGCAACAATACTCCATACATGGGCAGATGATGGCTTTGTAGAGATACAGAATAATGTCAGGTGTAAGATTCTTACTAGCACGGTAGAGAAAGCCCACCTTCTTTGCAGCAGCCTTGGCAATGTCTTCAATGTATTTGTTTCAATTCATGCTACCTGTGAATGTCAAGCCGAGTAGTTTGAAAGTTGAACTCTCAGGTAGGGTGTTATTTGCCATGGCAAGCGCTGGTTGAAGAGGTTTCTTGTAGTTATTAAAGGAAAGGAGCTTTGTTTTTGTGGCATTAAAAGTTACTAACCATTTCTCCCCCCAATTCACTACAGCCTGGAGGTCATTTTCTAAGGATTCACTCATTGTCTCGGATATGTACGCGTCCGTTTTGCCCATATGACGAGTAGAGCGTGGTGTCATCAGCAAATATATCCATCTCAGACTCGATGTCATCGGGGAGGTCATTTATGAAAATCAGGAACAATAAAGGTCCAAGGATCGATCCCTGAGGTACATCTGCATTTATATCATGTTGCTTAGATGAACGGCCATCGAGGACAACCTGGATCTTTCTTTTTGTTAGAAAGGATCTAATTATATTAAATATTCGTCTAGTAATACCATATGAGTGAATTTTTAGAAGGAGCCCCTTATGCCATACCTTGTCAAAGGCCTTGGATACATCAAACGCTACTGCCCTAGCTTCACCTGCCTTGTCCAGTGTATGATATATGCGTTCAGAGATGACCGTTAAGATATCCGATTGTGCTTGTCTAAATCCATACTGGCAGTCAGAAAACAGTTTAGCATTAACTAGGTGCCGGACTATCGCTAGATTGATTAATGATTCAAAGATTTAAGCAAAGATCGGAAGTTGGCTGATTGGGCGATAGTTCTGAGGATCTGTTCTATCCCCAGAATTCTTGAAGACTGGTACCACAGAGGCAATTTTTCAGCTATCAGGGAAGCAAGATTCAGCAAGGCATTTGTTGTAGAGTTTGGAGAGGACAGGGGTCAGTTCTGCAGAGCATTTCTTTATTACTATTACCGGTATAAGATCAGGCCCACAAGCTTTGGAGGTGTCAAGAGATGGCATCGGAACCCTGATGCAACTTTCCTGGGCAGTGTTGGATGGTAAAAAAATACCTGAGTGATTTCTCTTTAAGCTTAAAGAGGTGCGGGTTATGTATCTTGCTCAGGTCCCTGTCGCCAAATACTCCTAGTAAGGGCTGGTGGTCTGTTACTAGTATTACGTTAGGGCAGCCCATAATAAATATACGGCATTTGTCTAATGCCCAGGCGATTGCTGCTGCTTCGCCTTCAATGGGTGCATATCGGCGCTCCGCATCTGTGAAAAATCTGCTGCCTGCAAATACGATGTGCCAGCCCTCAGGACAACATACCGGTGCTTTCTCAGTGGAACATATACAGTGTTTTTGTAATAGCAGGAAACCCATACCTTCTTTACTCCAGTCTGGAGCAAGGCAGGTTGCTCTGTTAATGTCAAAGGTCGTTACACCCTTTTTTACCAAATTCACAATGATTTGCCTGTATGTGAAAAATGCATTCTCGAGATCCTGATTCCAAATGAAGCATGAATTTTGTTTGACAAGGTCTCGAAAGGGAGACATTATGGTGCTTAGGGAATGTGCCCATGCTACTTGGTTAACTAATCCAAACCAAGACCTTGCATCAGTTATATTCTTTGGGATAGGAAAGTTGGCAATTGCATTAAGTAAATTCCTGGAAGGGGCTACTCCTGATGATGTTATTTGAAGGCCTCTAAACTGAACCACATCTTTGCAAAATTGGAATTTATTTTTGTTAAGGACAATTCCGTTTTTTGCACAAAGTGATTGGTAGTCAAATGTATGATAGAAGGCATCTTCTATACTGTTGTCAAAAAGTAGCGTATCATCAACGACCTTCACTTTGCGAGGAATGTTCTTAATGATCTCATCATATCTACGCGTATAGACATCACCGGAGGCTAAGTATCCCTGAGGTATGCGGAGATACATGAAACGACCCCACTCCGTGATGAAAGTTGTAAGTGGCTGAGATTCCTCATCTAGAGGGATTGAATAATAACCATCCATTGCATCTAAGACGGTTTTTTTTTTGTTGGGCGGCACCTGTAATGCCAATTGGAATGGCGAGCTAGTGTGATGTGTTTTTCGTTTGCACTGCGAGTTTAAATGCTGATAGTCCACCGTTCTTCTTGGTTTTCCATCTTTTTTTGCAGTGATTACCATAGTGCTGCACCAATCGGTAGGGGTACCAACGGGCACTGGAGTAAGAATGCCTCTTTTAACATCATCCCAAAGTGCGAGTCGTACTTGCTCCTTGAAATGATAAGGCACAGGAATTGGGTTATGTCTGGCTTTTGGGACCGCTCCCTCTTTAAGGTGAATATGGGCGGTGGGGCCGGACATAGATGGGAACACCCCATTGTTTTTGAACGTTGTCTTGGCAAAATGCTCTAGGAGCCAATCCTTAAGTTTACTAATGTTTTCTTCCGTTGGGGTGAAGGGAAGTCTTTTGGGGCAACTTGGCAATTGATTCACATACTCAATGTGTTGTATTGCGATATTTGCCTGGGTTGAAAATGTTGCCGCAGGGTTTGGGAAATCTTCAGGCAGCATTCCCACATCAATGCATGCTGCCTTGCTGAAATAAAGTCGCTGGATCCCATCACATATGTAAAGGGCTTGCTTGGTTGTTCTTCCACAAACTTCGAATTTCACAAGTAACCATCCCTGACACACAAGTGTGAAATCTCCCACAGTCCGAACGATTTTTCTTGATGGTACTAAGTTATTCATTGTGAGCCCCATGTTAAACAGATGCTTTGATCCCCCTAGACATATAGTGGCCCCACTATCAGGGAAATTCTTCAGCTTTGTTCGGTAGTCACCAGGGATGTTCTTCGCTTGTCTGGGATCTGGATTTGGTGAAAATGGGATAACATACGCATCCATTTCTGCTATTTGATTTTCGCTTGTGGTCGTATATGTATCCCTTGTCTGGTTAAATGTGATGTGAGCGATAAGAGAATTCATGGGAGCCTCGTCAATTCTAATACAGGGTTTCTTTGTTCGGCACACTCTTGAAAGGTGGTTAAGTTTCCCACAAGTGCTGCATGTTTGACCCCATGCTGGACATTTTAACTGGCGAGAGCTTGTTCCTGGGATACCATGATAATGACTACCACAACCCATGCAAGCTTGAAAGTTATCACGTTTGGCGGAGTTGCTGATACTAACATGACCTTTATTAGCTTGAGCACTGGTTTTCTGCTTGCGGTATGTAGATATCCGTGCAATAGCCATGTCAGAGGTGTCAGTCATTGAAGTTTGGTCTTTCAATGCAGATTCGAACGCCTCAGAATGGCGAACATTTTGTTCGAGAGTTGTAAGTGTTCCAGCTTTGGCCAGCAGGTCTGCTTGGAGGGTATTGTTTGCTATTCCCCTGATGAGCTGGTCCTTGATGTACATGTTAGACAGGTCATGCTCACAAAGGGGACATAAAAAGTTGCAGTCCAGGGCTGTGGCCCGGAGGCGAACGAGATAGTTCTGTATTGTCTCAGTCTCACCCTGTGACATGGAGGCAAAAGTAAGGCGATGAACGATGTGATTCGACTTTTGAGTGACCAATGTCTTTATCATTCCTAGTAGCTTGTCTGGGTCAGTGGTGAAGAATTTAGGGTGAGTGTTGACTATAGCATTCTGGACGGACTCATCAGCAGAACTGTATAGCTGTATATTGGCCTGAGATGTTGGCATACTCGTCATCTTGGTGAATACTTCCCAATCAATCCTGAATTTTCTGAATTGTTGGGGGGTCATTTCAAGATTGGGAGCAGTACCTCCTCAAAGCAGGGATCTCTGCTAGCTCAGCTCAAACTTATGCTGCCACATTTGCAAGTGAAAAGCTGACAAAAAAGAACCTGCAAATGATGGATCGGGCCATGTTGAAAGAGCTAGGGATCGCGACAATGGGAGAAGCTCTCTCAATCCTTAAAGAAGCTAAGGAACTCTCTGCTGAGGTAACATACGTTAAAGCACCAGCCGCTAAACTGCCCCAATCTTCAGGATCCATATCCTGTTCGTAGCGCCATATAGAGTCGATGCTTACGGCTCAACTGTACGACCAGTTGAGCAGCAAGATAAGTCAAACTGTTGAGCAGCAAGATAAGTCAAACTGTTGAGCAGCATCAAGATGCCTGTTTATAACAAGGCTAGAATGTTCCATTATGCTCAGAAGGGAAAGTCCATTCTCTGTGTTCTGATTGGCTGAGATTCATATGTGGCCATTTTAGTCTATAAATGTTCATTCATTATAACAAGCACTCCTCCATGAGATGGATACCAATTGAGGCCCTTATGCCGGTAAGTGTTAGTTTAATTCTATAAAAACCAAAATAATTTATTTAAAACTATCTGCATCTCATTTTTCTGATTTAATGTTCAAATTTCTCAAAGCTGAGGAATTCGTCACAGCAATTTTATTACTTTTAGTGTAAAAAAGGAATTTTTTTTTATTTAGCTAAAAAGAAAACATTTTAAAATTTTCAACATTCTTTCATATAGGTAAGCCATTATTAGTTAAATGTTTTTAAAAAAAAAAAAAAAAGAAAGAAAGTCTTACTTCTTGACATTTCAACTGCAGATGTACTGAAGCTGGCCCGAGTTTTAAATGGACCACGAAAACGAAATGGCATCTCTGTGCAAAGAAAGAAAGAAATTAACTTCTATTTAAAATAAAATAGATGACCGTTAAAAATAAACAGAAAAAATAATTTGATGAGCCGTAGAAATTTTTTTTACCAGAAAATAGGAGAAATTATGATTATTTTGAGAAAAGAATACAAGTTATCTTCTTTCTCCTTCTAAAGTAAAGTTAGTCTATTTCTCAACTTCTGTCATCGATAGCTTTTGTCCTACAAAATCAATATTTGATTCTGACTAGTCATTTTCTTTTGTTGAACGTTAATTCATGTTGTTAAGAATAATAAAATTTAATTTGATTGAATATCTTTGAAAATATACTTTATCCTGCTCGGAATAGTTTTTAGGAGCTAGCAATCATTTTATCAGCATCAAGTGTAAATTACAATGGCCACCATCTTTGCTCTCAGCAGCAAATTTAGCTACTAATAGTAAATACCGATAATCTCTCTCTCTCTGACATATATATATATATATATATATATAAGAGGATTTAATGAATTAGAACATTACAATTGTTCCAAGAATTAGAACATCAAGTCTAGTATGGCATATGGTCGTTTCCAAAACATTCTGGAAATACTTTATTTTATTTTTAAAAAATTAACAAAGCTACTCCAAAACGTTTCTTCATCAGCGCCTTTAGCACCAAGTCTTACAGAAATTCAACGAAAAAATAACAAGCTCGTCGTAGAGAGACATCTATTGACAGGAAAAGCCACAGAGACAAATATTAGAAAAAGGAATACGTTACAACTATAAAATAAAAATAGAAAGATAAAATGATAATAATAATAATAATAAAACATAAAAATTATAAAAATAAAATAAAAATAAGAACAAAAATAAAATAAAATATAATATAAAATATAAAAAGGAAAAATAAAATAAAAGGATAAAAAATAAAAAATAAAGTAAAATAAAAAATAAAAGTAAGTATAATAAGTTTTTGTTCTTATTTTTATCATTTTTAACAGCTAACACATTGAAACTTATTATGATTCATCATACAGATTAAGCTAAATTTTTTATTTCATTAGTACATCCATAAAACCCTCTTATTTCTAGCATGTAAACATGGCCCAAGGCCCAATTTGGCAGAAAATGTACACCATACCAAACTTTTTGTAAAAAGTTACCCATTAAAGATACAAGCCTAAAATTAGTTATGTATAAAAACTTAATTAATCTTAGGATGAGGAATTAAAAAAAAAAAGTTGTTTTGCAGCGTTATTCAACTTTCGGCTTGTAAAAAAATAAAAAGGGATTGCCATCAAGATCGTTTTTTATGTAGGGATTTCCAGCTCTCCAAAAAGTGTCTGGTTGGTTTAGAAGTCCATTTTTAATAGCCATCCAACATGATAAACTAGAAACATTTTCATTTTTGTCATTTGTGTGTCATGGAATTTTTTTTACCATTTGAATTATAACTTAATTTTTGAAAAGTGTATTACTAACTCCTCTACTGATATCTAGTAATAATAAAGATTTATCTCTCTGGATCTGAATCTATACTATTATTATTTTTCAATACTCAATTCAGGTAAAGGGTTAGTATCTGTTCTGTTGTCATGATACCATCCTCCTTTTTATTAAGGTGTGTGGGAGGGGTAGTATAGTATATGTTCTATTTTTATGAGATCATTCTCCTAGGCATTACCACCTTCTTTGGGGGGTGGGGTGGGGTGGGGAGGAGCAGTCTAGTACATAATTTATTTAATTTTGTCTACTTGTATCTTAGTCCTTGTCTGGTGTGTTTCTCTTCTGAATAATTGATAATATTACAATTGTTATTTAATTTTGTATAACTATATTTTTTCTTGTGTCATTTTTCTTAAAAAAAGCATTTTAAAATGATTGAAATTATAATTTTAAAAATGTCTGTTTATATTATTCAATTACTTTTCTAAATAAATAAAAAGTTCAACTCAGAAATTTAATTGTGATATTACAGTCAATTTTATCTGGATGCTATTTTGTAATTTATTAACGTTTCAAAATCTCATTCGGCCATCTGTATTTTTGTTTATATGTGAAAATGTGATAAACCTGTATAAGAGTTTTCAAATTCAGATTCACTTATGACGGAAATATCATCATCTGACCATTCAGCAGAACCTGGCATCAAAAGAAAAAAAAAGAAAAAAGAATTAGTACTTTATAAAAAAAAAGTATTTAAAAAAAAAAAAAACAGAAACCAAGGAAAGTACCAAAAAAATAGTCTTTAAATGCTCCAGGAATCGTACAAACATTTATAACGTTACATCGAAAAAAAAAAGGTCACATTTTCACATATTCGATGAGCACTAGACATCGCTGGCTTCCCGTCGATCCTCTAACCGGTTGGCCTTGACAGAGGGGATGGCAAACGACCTGATAGTATTTCCCTTTACAAACGGTAAGTTACTGATATGGGATGCGACTTGTGTCGATACTTTTGTGCCCTCGTCAGTGATAGAATCGGCAACAAACCCTGGACATGCAGCTGCGTCAGCAGAGAGCCACAAGCAGTCAAAATATGCCAATCTTATCGACAGATTTGTATTTCAACCGATCGCTGTGGAGACGAGTGAAGTGATTTGCTCTGCCACACGCGACTTCCTCGGCAGCCTTGGTCTATTAATGACGTGCAACACCAGAGACAATCGCGAATTGTCTTGGCTTTACGATCGCCTCTCTATCGCCATTATTCGTGGAAACGCCTGGAGTCTGCTCTCGGCCTGCCAAACCAGCCGGTCATTCGAAGAAAACTATGGACTGTGATACAATTATATATAAGGAATCAGGATTTCTTGATATTGAACTAAACAATGTCCAAGTGACGAATAAGGGATTTATTAATTATTTATTGAATTATTAATCTTATAGTTTACTTTTTCACCGAATGGATCAATATATTTGTTTCTTATTAAATGAATGAAAATTTTGGAAACCAGTTGAATGCAGTCATTTTATAAATAGATTTAAGCAACATTTTCAATTATTAACAAAAGATTAAGACGGTTCATTTGTTTACGAAGAAACCAAAATGCATTATTGTAGATTTAATTTCGTAATTAAATTATTTTTATAAATTTTCACAAAATATTTTTTTTTTCTAAGGTGTCACCATTTATCAAAGCCCGAAGGCCACTCGAGGATAAGGGTTAATAAGTGTCAGGTAGATGGTGAGATGAGGGTTAATGCATGTCAGATAGATGATGAGATGACACCATGATGATTGGTAATGATGGTGGAAATTGGACATAAGTTGATTATTTAAGAGGATGGCTCAACAAGAATTTGTTTAGATTAGACTTGAAAACGGCCATGTTGTAGTCAACTGGAAAGCAACCCCGTGGTTTTGTGTTCCACAGACAGGTAGTTCTAGGAAAGAAACTTTGCTCATGGAAGTTTAGTTTTAGGCATAGATGGAGAGAAAGGGAAGTTATCAACAGTAGTTGTAGCTCGACAAATTTTTGTTGTGAATGTTTTACAGGAGGGGAACCATAGATTGAAGTTCAGTCGAGCACCTGACATGAAAATAACGATAGAGTAGAGAAAGACTAGCAATGTCTCTTCTGTGAGAAAAAAGTAGTAGGGAGAGAAAAGGACATCAACTAGATTTCGAAGTTGGTTTTGTACTCTGTCAAGGGAGGAAAGGGTGCTCTGAGCGGCACCTGCACAAGATATTTATTTCTATCTTTATGAAGTAAAAGTCTACTAAAACAATGAAGTTTATTTTTACCAGATTCATTTTAATTAGTTTAATTAGTAAGATATATTTTAATTAGTTAGATGGTTTAAATTTAATTAGGTATGTATATATATTTGTATGTACAGGATTTACTCCTAAACTACTTAATCATTATGAATTTTGGAACACTGCTGCTAGGCGTAAAGGGGTCCAAATGTGATCCATATTTTGGTTAATTTAGTTTTATACAAATACTTCAATGGATTATGCTCAGATGAACTGGCTACTCTGGTGCCCCCTCGGCGTAAATTCAGTAGATCAACTCGACAATCAGCTACATCTCATCCATTCACTGTGGAAGTCCCCAGATGCCGGAGAGCCTTCTACTCCAATAGCTTCTTTCCTCATGCTGCTGGCCTCTGGAACTCCCTCCATGCCTCCTGTTTCCCCGACAGCACCGACATTCAGAGGTGTAAAACTAATGTAAACAGACATCTTGCTGCACAGCTCCCAACTTAGAATGACACCCTAAACCTACTCCCTACTTCTCAGTAGCCTCTTCCGTTTACAATGGTGTCCTGCCTTGTTTGGGGTGAAATATAAAAAATAAATAAATAAAAAAATTTAGTTTTATGCAAAGGGGGTAAAAAGGAAAATTTATATACCTTCAATTTTTGTGAAATTGTAAAAAATTGACATCAATTAATGAATATTCCCCGAATTTCAGTTTCTTTGGTGTATTTTAAAATGGTTTTAGAAGGCATAATATTGGCACAACCTTCCATTATAAAAATTCAAATATATCAGATTTGCATTGAATTTGATCCATTATATCTTAATTTGAATCTTCGTAAGGTGACATAAAAATTCAAATATATCAGATTTGCATTGAATTTGATCCATTATATCTTAATTTGAATCTTCGTAAGGTGACATAAAAATTCAAATATATCAGATTTGCATTGAATTTGATCCATTATATCTTAATTTGAATCTTCGTAAGGTGACATAAAAATTCAAATATATCAGATTTGCATTGAATTTGATCCATTATATCTTAATTTGAATCTTCGTAAGGTGACATAAAAATTCAAATATATCAGATTTGCATTGAATTTGATCCATTATATCTTAATTTGAATCTTCGTAAGGTGACATAAAAATTCAAATATATCAGATTTGCATTGAATTTGATCCATTATATCTTAATTTGAATCTTCGTAAGGTGACATAAAAATTCAAATATATCAGATTTGCATTGAATTTGATCCATTATATCTTAATTTGAATCTTCGTAAGGTGACATAAAAATTCAAATATATCAGATTTGCATTGAATTTGATCCATTATATCTTAATTTGAATCTTCGTAAGGTGACATAAAAATTCAAATATATCAGATTTGCATTGAATTTGATCCATTATATCTTAATTTGAATCTTCGTAAGGTGACATAAAAATTCAAATATATCAGATTTGCATTGAATTTGATCCATTATATCTTAATTTGAATCTTCGTAAGGTGACATAAAAATTCAAATATATCAGATTTGCATTGAATTTGATCCATTATATCTTAATTTGAATCTTCGTAAGGTGACATAAAAATTCAAATATATCAGATTTGCATTGAATTTGATCCATTATATCTTAATTTGAATCTTCGTAAGGTGGCATAAAAATTCAAATATATCAGATTTGCATTGAATTTGATCCATTATATCTAAATTTGAATCTTCGTAAGGTGACATAAAAATTCAAATATATCAGATTTGCATTGAATTTGATCCATTATATCTTAATTTGAATCTTCGTAAGGTGACATAAAAATTGTGCAAAACTGTTTTGTTTGGGGAATTAATTTTACCCGTTTTGGAACGTATTCTTCTAGTCAATATATAATTATACAGCAGATTAAATGTAAAAAATCTTTAAGACTTTAAAAAAAGCCATTAATAAAAAAATTTAAAAAAATCAACATAAAATGGGTTCTACCTTCTGATTGTGTGTTACACTTCAAATCAACCAATGCATCAGATTCCACAAATTCCCAAGTGTTAACTGAAAAGAAAAAAATAACAGTTGATATTAAGAAAATACATCTTTATACAGACAATCTTATAACAGATCATATTAGGTTTCTATCTCATCAATTCAAATAACAGAATTGAGTATAAACCATTATTTATAAATAATGTTCTGTTTATGCTGCTCTTCACTGGTCACTTTATCATCATCATCCGATTTATTTTTGAACAGGCCAGTGTCAAATAGTTGTTGGTACGTCACCTACTAATCATAAGGGAATTATGTTTGTAGAAAGATTTATCACGTAAACAGGATGCATCGTAGACAAGGGGTCAGCAGGGTTCAGGCAGTTAATTCTTTGGGGCAATCGACTAGCATAGAAACGATAACTTAGCAAAAGTGACATGGGATGATGGATGTGAGAGGCAATGTCAGTTAGTCGACATGGGATAAACGCTGTGATTAGACATGTTTGAGATGCCTTAAAATCGGTTTGAACGAAGTGAGGTGCTTCTAACATGGTTCTCCTTCCTCTCTTTGCCCCCCCCCCTCCCTTGCTGTTGTACAGCAAACACAAACTTGGCTTAATAAAGCCATCTTCTTCCATTGAGAATGTAACAGAGTTAATAAAATAAAGACTGAGTTCGAACGGGACACCGAATTGTCTTTTTTGGTCTTTTCACTATCAACAGTCCAAACACGCACGAGAACGACGCGACGTTTACAATCAAACTTTTCGTCCAGAATTTGATTCCTTTTTTCTTTTCTTTTTCTTCTTTCTTTTTCTCTTTGCACTCGACGTAGTCACAACGTCAACCTTTCTCGCTCTTCGCCCAGAGCAAAGTGTCTAAGCTTTTTATTACGACAAGAATTAGCCCATGCGAAACAAGGCTCATTTGCATATGTGAAGTCTCGTCGCGTGACAAAAAGCACACGTTTCTATTTGGTGACTAGAACACTGGGTTCAATCCCAGATGGACAATGCACGGTGCAACCCTCACTCTTTTTCCTTCTGGACCTGCATGATGGCTGCTACAGAGAATGTGTTCTCCGATTGATTAATTGACATATCATCAGTTTGTTGTTGCCATGCCAACATTTGATTCCAGATTGAGATTGTCCACCGTCAAGCAAGATCACTCCAAAACGTGTGAACATCAAGACACTGAAAGAGAGCAGGTATGGTTTTAAGTTATGATTTTAATGTTAGATAATGGCCCTATGGGAATGGACGTATCTGTTGGAAATCGGGTTTGACTTGCGCGAGTTAATGTGGGTGCAGTCGAGTGCAGATTGGGGCTTGTTCTCACAGTCAGAGCTGACAGACGTGACAAGGTTACCGTGTAACGAGACCCCAGATCAGGGGTCAGTCTACCCTGCGAGAGGCTGTGACTTCGCGAGCCTTGCGTGGGAAACAAAGGGATCTGTGACGTCACTCGTTCTCGTGAGAAGCGAGTTTTTAGTCAGTCTGATTTGGAGGGCGAACTGAAAAGACGTGCGGTTCACCATGTAAAAATAAGGACTATTTCCCTTAAGGGAAGACAAGGGCGAGAATCCCCCCCCCTCTCTATGAATGGCTAAGAAACATTGTTAACTAACTACGATAAAGTAGGATTTGCTCTCTCCCTCCCTCTCTCGACGCGGTGAATGACTCCCAGTTGAAATAACAACTCTTGTAATATAATGAATTAAATCTAAAAGAGGAGTTTGTCTTCGGAGGCGTCATGGCTTTTGTTGCAGACAACAGACGGCGTGGTTCGGCAGGAAGGAAAGAAGATGGCGACCCTCTACACGACGAGTATACGAAACGCGTACTGCCGCAGTCCAAGCAGGAGTAGCTATGTAACATTAACAGTTAGTTGCCTGATCGGCCGGCACCATAATTATCTGTAGTCAATAATTCCAAATAAGGAGTAACAGGTGATAATGGCTGTACAAGGTTAATCTATTATTTAGAAGATTTCTTATTTTCAAATAAATATATATTTTATGCCAGTAACAACCAAAATTACTTGATGATTTAAAAAAAATTTTAAACTAAAAAATATTATATATATATATATATATATATAATCTTAAAAAATACCTACCTTCTGAAGGATAAACTTGAACAAAGTCTTCCGTTTCGCTCAAGATGGAAAAATCATCCTCATAATAGCTTTCCACTTCAGATCCGTTAGATACACTTAAACTCTCTACAAAAGAAATATTTAAGCACACATTAATTTAATCAAAAATTATGAATTCCTTGCAATCGATGTTCCTTAAAAGAATAAAGATTAGTTTTCTATGTCTTTATCTGAGTAATGCTGTATGCTATGTCAGCGGCGTTCAGGTCTTGTGAGGCCCTGGGTCAACTTAAGTATGTCCTAGTATGTAGAAATATTATGAGAAGTGGAGAGTTTGAATATGACTGGATGCCTCCTCTCACTGTGCTATGTTGTCTTTTCAATGGGAGATTTTTATAATTGTTTCGGTTAGAAATACAAAGATTATGTCAGATTTATGTTTACTGAACCTCCCTTCATTTCCAATTCATAAAATTGTTCTATAATGAAAATAAATTTCAATAATTTAAAAATAGATAATGATAAACTATTTAGTTATATTTTTCAATTTAAGAGATATTTTCAATACAGCTTATCAACGAATATAGGCAACGATTTTAAAGTGCAAATGCGATAACATTTTATCTTCAAAAAATTAATTAAGAACAAATAATGTGTAATTTATGTGGAAACTTCCCTTTAATGTTTAAAAATATGAAGAGTCTTTCGATATTTATTTTAGCTGAAGTCAAGGGAAATAAAAATGAGAAGGCAGGTTTTCATTAGCCATTAATGTATAAGAATAATCGGTAAGGGAAAAAGTTTCAACTCTAAAAGTATTTTTTTCCAGGATAAATATTTTCAGAAAGAAACTGACACAAAATAAAATATATTAATTCTAATAGTGGAAGGAAGAACCGAAAAAACAGGTTAGTTCAAATCAAGTATCAATATGTACAATTTGGTAAATCAAACTTGTTTTGAAGTACATTTTTTCTTTCAGTAAAATACTCAAACATCTACATTATACAATTCCTTTTGATGAAACCTTTTTAAAAATCTGGTTATTTTAAAGTGGTGTACTTAATTCAGCGAGTTACTTTTCTTTGTAATCACAGTATAGCAGACAAACAGCAACTGAAGTGTCTATTACAGAAGATCGATATAAAAGAAAAGCCATTAGATAGTTTATGTAGCATACGGCGGCCATTATAATGAATAACAAAAGAAGTTTTTTCTATATTAATAAAATTATGAAACAACTTCACGTGTGTATTTTTTGTGTCACTTTGATAATTACACATTATTTTTTTATTTACTCTTAATCAAATATTTATTGTAATAAAAAATGCAATGTAAACTAAAACAAAATTTTAAACATCCTATTTAAGTAATTTAATTAATGAAATTAAATCCACCAAAATGCATTTGTTTGCTCCCACATAAACAAGTCAGCCATTTTAATTTGTTAATAGTTAATAATGAAATAAAAAGAAAATGAATTATTTTGCGACCCTTTGAATTGGAAAGAAATTTGGAAGCATTTTAACTGTCGAATAGAAGGTCATTTCTGACTTAAAAATTCTTAGATTATCATGTATCAAAAAATTGAAAGCTTTTAAAGCTATTTACATCTAATAATAACATAAATAGAGAAGATTAAAACAAATTCACCTTTACAAAACTATATTTAAAAAATTTTTTTAATGGAAATCGCTCCAGACAAGGCATGAAGCCACTTGATGTAGAGCTAAAAATGAAAATACCACTTCAAGGTCAAAACCCAGCCAACGATAAGTGTTTTATGGATAGATTCCAACCCAGTACAAGGCAATTCTTCCACTTTTGTTAGAAACATCGCTCATGAAATGTGAGGACTAAAGGACAAAATAAGGGAAGCGAGAGTTACAAGGCTGTTGAAGTTTTATAACAATATAATAATTTTTATTAATAATTTAATGACCGAATGATACTGTAATAATTAAATTTAACTTCCAAAATCTTATTTGAAACAAAAATGAAAGTCAAAAGACTCCCAGGCAATACCGACTAGACCCAGCTAGTAATTTATAACATGGTACCCGGTTAAAACTGAGAAGGCAGGTTTCCATTAGCCAATCATATAGTTAACAAATTCCATTCTTGCCCCAATTTCTATTTTTTTACCAAAGGAACACATTACGGTCAACATTCACATTTTCAGAAAAAACATTTTTAATCTGAAAACAAAGGGAAGGTTTTGAAACTATGATTGGTGAGACGACAACAGACATCTACACAATTAAAAGGTAATTTCCTAATGTTTTGTCATTTATTGTTTACAGTGGAATGGATTTTGGCATTACTCCCAGACAAGTTTGTACTGAAATTATGCTTTGTGTATTTTTCTTGAGTAAAAACAATACTTAAAAAATATTAGGTGTTGCCCGTATTTCGCATACACATAGATTAAGAAAATTACACTTTGTCTTGGAGAAATTTCTTTTGCTTTTGGAAATCAAGGGAGATAATCCATCATGTCTTAATGTTTATATATCTGACACCGATTATTATCTACATTTAAAATAGATTCTTTTGACACAAGTTTCGGTGTTTATGCTGTTCAACGGCCGTATGAAAAAAATATTTCTTTATAAAAACAATAGTATATACTTATTCAGCGTTATATTCTTACTCACTGTACAAAAAAGTAGAAAAAATTATCCACTAGAACTTTAATTACAAGTATTTTTCCATTCTGCGTATCATAACAGCGATTCGTTCACTAAGCCTCCATCTTCTTAAGATTTCAAATTATCTGCCCTTGAAATCTTCTTAAGAAAGAACAGCATAAGCACCGAAGTTTCCTTTAAAATAAAAAATAAATAACTCAATAATAAATAATATTGTGTTGAAAGAATCTATTTTAACTGTAGATAATAAAAGATGTCTGGACATGTGGGCATGATGGATTATGTCCCTTGATTTCCACCCTTGACCTTTGAACAAAAACAAAAAGGGTAATGTTTCAAAATTTTTGAGATGATGGTTTGATAATCTGTATTATTGGGATTATTCAGACTACTATTCTCATTTTGGTTGTTATTTTCAAAACGTTTCGGTCGATGTTACCCCCAAATTATTAACATGAACACGTGGCGCAACAGATAAAGGCTTTGATTAACAATCAGTCTTCTGAAGGTTGAAGATTCAATCCTTACAACAGGCAATAATAAATAATAATAATAATATAATAATAATTAATCAACACTTCTAGCTGACGGAATGAAAACAATCTACCCTGTGTAAAGGCTTCAGTTTGAAATCAAGGGAGGCGTGAGAGCGCTCTATCCCTTAATAGACTTCAAGAATGGCCTATGCTGGAAATCTCATCTCTTTGATCAATCATAACTCAAAAGCCAATAAACCAAATTAGTTAAAACTTTGCACAACATTTTTATTTGATAGGTTCTATAAGTGTGTAGAATTTCAGCATCATTAGTCAAGGCAACCCAGAGATCCAGAAAGTTCAATCATGAAATCATGTTATCTGTGTGTACGTACGTACATACGTATGTGCTACCCTGTATTTCATCAACTATTTGATGGATTCAGCTGATTTTTGGCAGAGATAAAGGTTCTAGGGTCTAGTTGATAGCATTTTAATTTCAGTTTACCATATACCTCAGTTTTCCAGAAAATTAAAAAAAAAACTTATGAGAAGGCATTGTATTCTTTCTTTCTTTCTTTCTTTCTTTCTTGTGCCAGCTCCCTCAAAGCTGCAGCTCGGTCTTGGCAAGCCAGGTTCTCGTCTCGTCATCAGAGTCCGCTATGCCCTGCTCACCATTGGGTGGTTTGAACAGCGGGCATTCCTCTATGACATGTGTAACTGTCTGTTCTGGGTGGTCACATTCACAGGCAGCACCTTCTCTCAGACCCCAGTCTCTCATTGTGGTAGAAAAACGGCCCACACCAGTTCTCAGGCGGTTCAGATGGGTCCATTGCCTTCGTGGCAGCTCAGCCCCTGGTATGTCGTCTGGGTCGGTGATGAACCTGTGCAGTCGGTGTTGGTCAGCTTGCTGCCAATCTTCCCTCCAGCGGTTCTTGGTCTACATCTGCTTTGAGGTGGTGTCTGGGACGGTTTCCAGAAGCTGATGCGCGTGCTGGGAGAGTGCGTGGCGTGATTTGAGGCATACTGGTGGAGGGGGTTTGCTCATGATGTCATTGAGCAGATGTCTCTTGTCAATCTTGGCCTTGCGTGACAGTGCCAGAACAGTCGCTTCTTGTTGGATAGCGGGTGGGGCAATACCGGAGAGTATCGGTAGTTGGTTCACCGGCGTGGCGTGGCGTGGAGTGTCCCAGAGACTGTGCGCATGGCGGTGTTTAGAGCTGGGTCCACTTTCTTGGTGTGGGTACTTCGGCACCAAACCGGGGCGCAGTACTTGGCCGCTGAGAAAACCAGTGCTTGGGTGGATATCCGCAGGGTCTTGGTTGCAGCTCCCCATGTGGTACCGGCCAGACGACAAATCAGTGCGGCACGTGATGTCACCTTTGCCGTCACCTTTTCTGATATGTTGACGGTATGTCAGTGAGCAGTCGAGTTTCATGCCAAGATACGTTGGGGTGGCGTCGAACAGGAGGGCGGTGTTGTTGACCATCACTTTAAGCTTGCGTTTGGCCTCGCGGTTGTTGAGGTGGAATAGCGCGGACATGGTCTTGCCCACACTGAGTTTCAGCCGCCAGTTCTTGAGGTACCTGGACATGGTCGTCATGTCCGCAGTGAGCCCAGCCTCGATAGTCTCCCATTTTTTGCCAGTCTGTAGGATGGCTAGGTCGTCGGCGTACCCGTATTTTTTGGCTGTTGTTGTCGGTATGTCGTAGATGTATATGTTGAAAAGCATCAAGGACAAAACTGAGCCTTGCGGGACACCGTTCTTTAGTCTCCGTAGTCTGCTGCATTGGCCGTTGCTGGTGTGGAGGGAGAAGCTACGATTACTCAGCATCTCCATGATGAAACTCACCAGGTGTCGATCTGGAATGGTTTGCAGCAGCTTAACATCCAGTCCACGTAACCAGATGGTGTCGTATGCAGCCGTGAGGTCAAGTAGGACAGTGCCGGCTTTTTCTTCTCTCTGGAAGGCGTTCTCGATGTCCTGGGTTAACAAGGCGACTCACCCGAGAGGTCAGTGTCTGTGTTATAAATTGTGAAAACATGGGATTACCTGGCAAACGGTCTCGATGCGCGCTCTGCAGGGCTGGACTACCCAAAGAGCGGCAAGATGGCGTCCTAGGCTTAATATCGCCAGGTAATCCCGTGAAATCTCGTGTTCTCTCGCAGAGACGAGAGTCCAGTTTGATATAAAAACGGGTCGCTGGAGGCAAGACGGCAGAAGGCTGAGAGCGTAGTCTACGAGGGACGACGTGGAAAGAAGAGAAAGAAGAAGAGAAAGAAGAAGAAGAAGAAGAAGAGAAAGAAGAAGAAGAGAAAGAAGAAGAAGAGAAAGAAGAAGAGAAAGAGGAAGAAGAAGAGAAAGAAGAAGATAACGAAGTAGAGAAAGAAGAGGTGGAAGATTAATTTTTTCTGCTACAAGCTATCTCGGCATTGTTATGGAAAAATTCGACATCAGATTGATTCCGGAATTCGACGGCTCTCCTGCTGGTCCATCGGTGGTCGAATGGCTGGAGAAGGCCGAGCGTGTTTGCCGGTTGTGCAAAATTAAAGACCCAGCTATGGTCATCCCATTGAGACTCACTAAGGGGGCTTACGCCGTGTACCAGCAGCTCAGTAATGATGCGACCATGGAGCAGATTGCACAGGCGCTGCACGGGGCATTTGGTGCAGATCCTTTTGTTGCCTGGAGGCAATTTTCCGAACGCCGGCTTGGGCCGGGGGAGACAGTGGACGTCTACATGGCCGACTTGAAAAAGCTTGCTGCTCCCTTCGGCGGTGCGAGTGACCGCATATTGGCATGCGCCTTTTTGTCTGGACTTCCGGACGATGCAAGCCGACTGCTGCGAGCATCATTGAGACTCACAGAGATTGAATTGGTGGAGTTGTTGGCGAGAGCACGAAACATCTTGAAGGACGATCGAGAACTGGTCTCTGCAGCGGTTGACACCTTGGACTCGCCAGCAGAGGGCCTACGATGCTATACATGTGGTGGCCCCAACCACTTCTCCAGAGACTGCAGAGGCGGCACAAGGCGCACCCCAAATTATGGAGCACGAAAAGTAATACGGTGTTACCAATGCAATAAGCCAGGCCACATAGCACGGAATTGTCCGGGAAACGGGCAAGGGGAGGACGCCGCAGCGCTAGCACCCTCCCCAAAGCGGCATTGAACAAAGCGCTTCCTGCAGTGACAGTTCAAGTTGATGGGTGTAAACGTTCAGCGCTGGTTGACACCGGCTGTACCCAAACCCTCCTTCGAAAGGAATGTTGCACCACATGGAAGAAACGACAGATCCCCGTCCTGACTGTCGGCAAAGGCTCATTAGTGTGTTGTGGATCCAGTGTTGTTCATATCAGCATTGACAATGGCCCTCCGGTGGCTGTGACGGTGTTGGTGGTCGATGGGGAGCTGCTCGGATATGACCTTCTCCTTGGAATGGACACTATTACACAGCTAGGCGGAATTACTGTAAACAGCGTCGGTGATGTGAGATTCCCTCGACCAGACAAACAAATGTGTGCAGCAATCACTCTTGACGAACCCGATTTCCACGCAGAATATGACAAGGGCACAAACACATGGACAGCGTCCTGGAAGTGGGCAGGCGACCAGCCACCAGTGTCTTTGCGGAATCGGCTGACAGAGTATCCCCCTCCTGCATGGCTTAGGGGGCAGTACGAGGCAGAACTTCAAGTGTGGCTGGATAACGGCTGGTTAATTCCATACCCAGAGGGTGAGCTCGGGCCTCCGCGGGGGCTAATTCCCCTGATGGCTATCAGACAAGAGAACAAGCAGAAAGTTCGACCTGTTCTTGATTACCGGGAACTCAATGAACACGTTGACCCGTACACTTCGGGGGCTGACGTTTGTGCTCATAAACTGCGAGAGTGGCGACGGCAGGGTGCGGAAGCGGCCATACTGGACTTGCGAAGAGCTTACCTACAAATACGTGTTGAGAAATCGCTGTGGCCATTCCAGACGGTGGTAATCAAAGGAACTCGCTATTGCTTGACCAGGCTGGGGTTCGGCTTGAATGTAGCCCCGGGCATCATGACGGCGATCATGCGGGCGATCCGGCGTCAGGATAAAGCTGTGCAACAGGCGACATCGTCTTATATAGACGACATTTTTGTCAATGAGAGCCTGTTGTCTGCCCAGGCGGTCAAAGAACACTTTGAGCACTTCGGGTTGTCGTGCAAGGAACCGGAGCGGCTGCAGGATGGGGCGAAAGTGCTCGGGCTGCAGGTGAGCGGAAGTGCAGATGGCCTCCAATGGGGAAGGGGCGGTGAAATCCCGGAAATCCCATCTACCATCACACGTCGGAGCACGTTTTCCGTGTGTGGAAAACTGGTGGGTCACTTCCCTGTGTGTGGGTGGCTCCGAGTGGCTGTGGCGGCTATAAAGCGACGGGCAACTTCTTTGTCAACAGGATGGGACGATGAGGTGCGTGATCCTTCCCTGCGAAGCATGCTGGTGGAAGCTGTGGCCAGAGTGACCAATGATGACCCTGTACGAGGGAGCTGGTGCGTCGATGGGAGTGAGTTTACAGTTTGGGTGGACGCCAGCTCACTTGCCCTTGGCGTTGCTCTGGCAGTCAACGGAAGTATAGTAGAAGATGCCTGCTGGCTCCGGCCAGAGAATGACGCTAAGCACATAAACCTAGCTGAACTCGATGCTACACTGAAAGGAGTCAATCTAGCGCTTCAGTGGCAGGCTAGCGTCCTCCACGTTATCACGGATTCCACGTGTGTGCATCGGTGGATGACCGATGCCTTGAACGGAAAAGCACGGCTGACAAACGGGATGGAGGTGGCTTGTAGATGTTGACTATGGTATTCTCGGCCACCTTCGTACTGATCCACTCAACTGTGGCATCATTGGTCAACTGACTTGCAGGCAACCATGGTACATTGTTCTTTACGAACGTCGCGAGGCCATGATGTTTGCTGCTGGTGTAGCCAGCGAGCGTGAAGCCTGGGAGTTTAAGACTGGTGTCACTGCTTTGTGTGTCTCCTGGAGGAGGATGACGTTTGCCTCGGTGTTGGTGGTAATTTGAGCAAGGACATCGAGCTTTGGCATAGTTAGCCCTTCGATGTTGAGCTGCAGAATTGCTAGATGTTGACTTTCGACGACCGGAGTCGCCCGTCCTGAAAAGGATGCGTGAGAGTACTGTCGCGGAGGGGGATGGATGGTTGAAGACATTAATTTCACTGTAAGCGTTACTTGACTCGTAAGAGATGGTATTGCTTTCAGCTACTAGTCGAGGGGGGCACGTAGAGCCTGTCTCCGTCCCCTCAGAAATGAGGAATATGAAAACGTTTCGATGTTTCACAAATAAAATTATATTGAGGCATAGCCTTTACAAAAGTAGTGACATTCCATGATAAATGCCAGTATACTGAAATCATATGCCCTTAATAGGGTTAAGATGAAAATTCATATACACTAAATGTACAAAAGCAAGGAAATTCCCAAATTTTTACACTTTTATTGTCATTAATTAAGGGTATGACTACATATCAACCAAACCATTTCATTATCACATCACTAGAGTATAAATCTCTATGCATGAGTGGATGAAGTGTGTGAGGTGCGCTGAAGAAAAATTCCTACCAGTAAAATACATAGCCCTGTTGTGCTCGCATACCCTTAATGACAATAAAAGTGTAAAAAATTGGGAATTTCCTTGCTTTTGTACATTTAGTGTATATGAATTTTCATCTTAACCCTATTAAGGGCATATGATTTCAGTATATTGGCATTTTTCATGGAATTCTGTGTACAGAATTTCAAACTGAAGCCTTTTCAAGTTCGACACAGATTAACAAGTTCAAAAAGGTATATCTGAAGAAGGTCGGAGGTTACATTGGCTGAAACGTGTAGAAAATAACAACCCAAATAAGAATAGTAATCCAAATAATACAAAAAGAGTAATTTCCTAACATATGTTTATGCTATATACAGTAAATACTTAATATTTGTTAAATATTGTTTTTACTCAGGAAGATTACATAAATCATGATTTAGGTACAAGTAAGTGGTTTGCAAGTAATGCCAAAACCAATTTCATGGTAAATGATAAGCAATCTTTCCTTTACAATTAAAAACTATTGATTACATTTTAATAAAAAAATTAAAAAATTGTACTGAAAACTTATCTCAAAACAACTTTTCTGATTATGATTTAAAAAGTCAAATGAATATCAGAAAAATAATTTTATTATTTCTTTTGAAAGAGAAATAAATCTGATTACAAAACATTCTTTTAATATTTACACAAAAAACAATGTTAAAAAGCTCAAATTCAATTGTGCTTTGTTTACAAAATATAATTGCTTTTGATAGATAAGAATCGATCACATTCTGGTCCAACACATACGAGCATGTGAAACAGACCCTAAACTGAATATGATGTGGATGATGATAATGTAAAGTTTGATGATGATGTAGACAAGGATGATGTGGATGTGAAAGAGGGTGATGATGATGTGGAAGAGGGTGATGATGATGATGACGTGGAAGAGGGTGATGATGATGATGTGGAAGAGGGTGATGATGATGATGTGGAAGAGGATGATGATGATGATGTGGAAGAGGGTGATGATGATGTGGAAGAGGGTGATGATGATGATGTGGAAGAGGGTGATGATGATGATGATGTGGAAGAGGGTGATGATGACGTGGAAGAGGGTGATGATGATGATGTGGAAGAGGGTGATGATGATGATGTGGAAGAGGATGATGATGATGATGTGGAAGAGGATGATGATGATGATGTGGAAGAGGGTGATGATGATGTGGAAGAGGGTGATGATGATGTGGAAGAGGGTGATGATGATGATGTGGAAGAGGGTGATGATGATGATGTGGAAGAGGGTGATGATGATGTTGAAGAGGGTGATGATGATGATGATGTGGAAGAGGGTGATGATGATGATGACGATGCGGAAGGGGCGATTATGATGATGATGTGGAGGAGAGTGATAATGATTATGATGACGTTAAGGATGATGATGATGGATTAGCTTCTTACCTTCTGAGCTGTACAATGAAGAGTCAGTAAAGGCAGACGACATTTCAGTGACATATTCCATATTTGTTGAAGTGCCATCGTCAGTATTTTCACACGGACCCCCAGCTGAATGATTGAAACAAATAACAGTTTGCAAAAAGATCAATCACAAAATTCTATCTTGACTTCAGGGGTTGGGTTACATAAAACTGGGAAAAAACCAGCTAAGAATTTGGTTCATTCTTATGTTGTCAGGTGGGAGTATGCAGTCTCATGACCGACTTCTGTTCTTGTATATACGTAGATAAACGAAAATTAACAGGTCTCTACTGTTCTATTTATAACAAACAAAGAATAATTATGCGTAAAGGGTATAATTTGAAAATATTTGTTCTTATTTTTTTTAAACTATACATGATTGTCTTATGTGAAAATTAATAAAACAAAAAAGTAAGTTTATAAAAATGGATTCTGCAGATTTTATCAAAGTTAAGACAAAGAAATTAAATAAAAATAACAAAGAACAAAGAAAAGAAAAAGAACAGCGCAGCATGTTACCTGTTGAAAGCGTTCGGCACTTAGCAGTGAAAACGGCCCCGCAGCAACCCTTGGCGAGAAAAGAAACAGGTTGCACATCATCCCACGATTTAGGGATTTGAAGATGATCATCTTCAGATGTCACGTCATTTGTGTCTTTTAGAGTCTCCTTTGAAATAAAAATAAAATGTAAGTACATTGAAAAGTTTTTTGTTTTTTTTCAGTCTAATTATTTACGACATAAAATAAGTACAAAACCTTTAACAATATTGGGAAAACTTCATTTTCATGAAAACTAGTTATACCTAACCCTAACCAGCGTTTCCCCAGGAGTTAAAGAAAAAATGACTGACTTGTTTACAACAAACAGAAATTAATTTCAGTGACTTTAATTTCGTAATGAAATTATTTTGAGAAAAAGGAATTTTTTTTTAAAGTTTGTTTTAGTACTTGACAATTGATTAATCATAAAAAAACAAATAATGTGTAAAAAAAATTTTTTAAAGATATTTATTTTTGCAGACGTCAAGAGAAATAACTCATTACAGGATTACTTCCCTTTAATGTTTAAGAATATTCAGTGAGTAAAAAAAAAAATCTAAAAGTTTTCTTTTCTGGAATAAGTATTTTTCAGAAAAAAAACTGGTGTGAAATAAAATATATTTATGCCAATAACAATGGAAGGAAGAAAGAAAGAAAAAAACAGGAGAGTTTGAATCAAGCATCGATATGTCATATGGATTCCTATTTGGGCCTAACTTTGAAAAATCCGGCAAGATAACTTTATATGTTAGAAAATGATTGAATGGACAATACTGGGTGTAAGGGGTCGTAATGTGTGCTACATTTAGTTTAATTTAGTTTTATGCAAAAGGGGTGGAAAGATGAATGTCAGTTGCAAAAAAAATAAATAAATATTCTTAGGAGACAATTTTGCTCATGTGATTTCATTTTTTTAAAATGCAAATTTTGTAGTTTAGCCATTTCTTTTTTTCTTTGTAGAAACTTTTTTTTTGGATGATAGATATCCGTGCTTGGACTCTGAATCTTGAACAAAGCAAAAATTACGTCTATTTTTTTTATTGTTTGGTTTAACTTGTAAAAAATTAAACTTTTTATTTAATTACCCCCCCCCCCCCCCCCAAAAAAAAACTGGTTAAACTGATATTAAATAATAGGTATTAATAAATATTCCCCAAATTTCAATTTCTTTGGAATATTTTAAAGGGCTTTTAGGGGGCATAATATGGGCACAAACTCCTGTTTACGTCTATTTTTTTTATTGTTTGGTTTAACTTGTAAAAAATTAAACTTTTTATTTAATTCCCCCCCCCCCCCATATAAAAATGTTGCCCATATTTTTCAATGCTTGATTGATACTTTTCAGAAAATGCAACATCACTTTTGATGAAACATGTACTCTATTTTATTTATAACTGGAGAATTAAAAATTATAGAAATTAAAAAAATAAGAATAAAAATGACCAAGAGCAGGAGTATACAGGGTAGAGATGGGCGGTTTTACCGAAAAACCGTGGTTTTTCGGTTTCGTCTCCATACCGAATCGTTTTTTTTTTTAAAAACCGTAACCATTCGGTATTGTGTTTTTACTACAGTAAGCCACCATATACAAGGAAACACGGTTGAAAAGATTTTCCGATTTGAATAAAATTGAATATTACCAAAAAATGTTATATTAGTAAGAGGACAGATTGAACAAATATATGATAAAAACATTTGACTTGTAGGAAGAAATCTTTGTTTACAGTTTGTTTATCATTAACATTTTGAATTTTCAAATGAAAAAAAGAGAAATACGACAGGCATGACATCGTATTTTTAGCATAAACTATTTTCAAATGAAAAAGAAAAAATCAAACGCGTTCCGTATGATGTCGAAAATCTATTTGATTCAACTCAAAATTGTAAAATAATTATTTATGTTTGTTTCAGAGTTATCTAAAAACATAAGTTATTAAAATGAAATGAAAAAAAAATACTTGTTGTAAAAGTAAATAAACGAAAAGTAGCGAGCGCGTATAAACATTTAAAAAGAAAAAAAGTAGTTGCCAATGCAACTTCATTTTCATCATCATTTTTGCTTAATTTTATTTGTAAAATTATTTTGTTTGTTTAAATAAATTTTCGTTTTTTAATTTCTTGCATTTCTGAGTTATATTTTAGCTTCTGATGGGTTAAAGAATTAGATAGAATGTATATTCAAACTCAGTTTTATTCTTCAGAAATCTTTCATGAATCTTTGGTCACTGTTTTAACGAGTTAACTGTTGAAAAGGTATCAGAACTTTGATTACAATAGTCAACACCTTAAAACTTATATGATTCATATCATGGAGAATGATTCAGTCACAAAATTATCGAAACAGTGGCATAATTCAACTAAACGTTGAATAATAACTAATCATCACACAAGAGAATGAGTAGCTTCCATAGTAAAAAATTTTTTTTCAAAAAAACCAAAAAACCGAACAGTAAACCGAGGTTTTAAGGGAAAAAAACCAAAACCGATACCGAAATCAAAATTTCAAAACCGCCCAACTCTAATACAGGGAGTCCTCATTCATGACCGGGCGACACCAGGTGAGCTGCCGAGTAAGGAATAATGATTATAAAAGTAAACAGATTGTTTAATCGATTCTATCAACTAACAAGAATCAATGCATCAAGCACGGAACAAGATTCTGATACCTGTGTGATTAATACAATCAATACCAAATATATGCAGTTAATTTAGTAATCTTCTGACTAATAAATACTAAGTTGTATGGTACGACTTTCGACCGGCTTCATTCTGTTGTCTTTCCAGTACTTTCTAGAATCAAGTACTTACGGAAGTTGTTGTTCATACCAGTTAAGGATACGTCCTCGACAATCAGTCTGGCTGGGGTATGGTTTTGTTTAGTCCTAGGTATTAGCTTACTTATCACATAAATCCAGTCATGGACACACGTCCGTTTGTCCAAACCGCCATCTTTGTTTTCTTAGCCAACAACAAAAACAAGCCGCACGTGCGTGGTCCCCCTCTGTATGTGACTCGATGTGGCGAGTGTTAAATGCAATAAATTTGGGCAATTTGGGGCATTTTTGACCCCCCCTTTGACCCCGAACCAGAATTTTTCTGAGGTCAAGGATGCTCATTTTATATCCAGAACAATTGCCTCTACATTTTAGCCAAGTTTCAGAAAAATTTAATGGATGGATCAAACGTTATGGGAGAAAAGGGTCATTTTTTGCCATTTTGGAGGCTTTTGACCCCCTGGGGGTGCGAACCAGATTTTTTCCAAGGTCAGCGATACTTATTTTCTATTAGGAACAATTGCCTCCACATTTTGGCCAAGTTTCAGAGAAATTGAATGGATGGATGAAAAGTTATGGGGCAAAAAATGTCATTGTTTTCCATTTCGGGGCCTTTTGACCCCCTAGGGGGCTAACCAGATTTTTTTTAAAAAAATTGGAGAATGTCACTTTCTAACCTGACCAAAGTTACAACTTCATGCAAAATTTCAGAGAAATTCAATGGATGGTTGCAGAGAAAAATCCGGACGGACGGACATGCCTCAAAACATAGGTCCCCCGATTTTATAAATCGGGGGGAAGGGGGGGGGACCAACAACCAAGGGAGATAACTGTAAAAACTTATCACAAAGGAACAAAACTCTTATATCTTAATACAAAGGGAGATAACTTAACACTAGGTGGTCCACCCTCCCAGGCTTTACTGTCTCTGTTTTTGCTACTCGCCTGAGACGCCTCTACCGGCGAGGTTGCTTAGACACTTGTTGTAGGCCATAAAAGGTGAAGTGTAGTATCAGAACAGATACTACACTTTGCTCGTCACAGTCCATTATTGGTTTGTTTTACAAATGCTTATGGAAGTTTATTTGTTTATTTTCAGTTTTCACATTTAATGAATATCTTGAATTTATATTTGCACTGACCATGTGCGTTTCAAATAAATATTCTTCATCAGTCCAGCCTCGTGTCCCTCAGATTTTTGGCTCAAGTTGCTACCGTTATAGGCAGTACATAACTTTATAAAATAAAAGCGGACAAACCAAATCGTTCTGTGAACTTGCATTTGTGTGTGTTCACTGCATCGGCTGTGATTATCCGCTCGTTGTCTTCGTCTGAATTTCGTGCTTGATTTCGACACTGGCCATAGCATCAATCATGTGGTCTCCGTCACTGCTCTAACAAAAGGATTTTCTTTCCAAACAAACTCACAATTCAAGTTTAAAACAAGTAATAACGAAGGTCCAACAAAACGCAAATCATTCTGGAGTAAAAAACGAAGGTCCAAAGAAACGCAAATCACTCTGTCCGTAGATCAAAAAGTCCTCTGTCAGCTTCCAAAGCAGATCTCTACGTTCGTCACACGTGCACTTACTTCGCACCGTTTTGTTGAAGACGGTAAGAGACCCGCTTTTATTAGGCTGAGGCACACCTAATTTGCATGCGTGCAATGTGACTCCGCGTGAACCGTACGTAATAAAGGTTCACGGACGCCATGTTGAATTCTTTTCCTTCATCCGCAGCGCACAGGACAGACAAACACGAGAACGTTTCGCAGGTAAGCCCCGTTCACGTTCCCCACAGTAACAAGTTTTATTCTGAGCGGTGACTCTGATACTTGGTTTCTCTACTGAACAACAGACTTGCAATCGGGATAAACATTTATTCCAACCAAACACAAACAGCTTTAGGCCCCCCCCCTCTCTCAGACCAACAGAAACCAAACTGCCACTGCCTGTCTTTCTCTGAATATATACAAATATAGATATCAATTGGACCACACCGCAAGACCACTTAAGATGTACAAGCTGTTAATCTATGGACATGAAAAT
The DNA here is from genome assembly GCA_963556195.1 of Sepiola atlantica. Taxonomy (NCBI): domain Eukaryota; kingdom Metazoa; phylum Mollusca; class Cephalopoda; order Sepiida; family Sepiolidae; genus Sepiola; species Sepiola atlantica. The sequence goes on along the minus strand of OY744539.1, from coordinate 91,462,353 downwards.
GACTGACCATGGGGCCACAATCTAAAGTAAACATAACTTTTGTAGCATATCAAGTGGTTGGTTCGCAATCACATTTTTTTCAAGCAGTATTCACCGTGGACGGGCTGAACCAGCTTGCTCCAAGGAAAGAAGTTTCAAGTGAATACCTAACTTATAAATGGTGCCCAGCCGCATGTCTATCCGTGTCAGGGGAGATTACATACAGAGTGTGGTATTCCTAAATGGTCACCCATCTGATACTGACCAGGTTCAACATGGCTTAACTTCAGTGATCTAATGAGAACCTGTGTGCCAATCACAGCATGGAACATCACCTTAAAGAAGCAATCCCTTTTTCAAGTGAAGAAATCAAATGTTGAGTGATGAAAAACCCAAGGCAGAAAATGTTCCCATCACAGTCCTCTGCCTGCATTGCAGCATTATGCACTAGTATTGAGAATATTACTCGGAATCGGAACTTTTGGGGGTATTGCCATCGGTACCATCAAAATTGGAGCCTAATTTCTGATTCCAAAAACGATTCTTTTAATTTTGTTGTTTAAAACTTAATTTTCATTGCTGGTTCCAATGATAAAATGATAAATATTTATTGATTTCAAACTATCAGTAAAACTAAAACTTATAGATCATAAAAACGAATTTAGGTAAAAATAGCACCGAAAAAAACCCAAATAGCCCGGTAAAATGATCGAGGTAAAAATGGCACGAGTTGATAAATAGGAGAAAAAAAATAACAACACTAGTGTAAAATATAGATGAGTTTATCAAAACAAAATCTTGGATACAATACATAAAGAGTTTATCAAAACAAAATCTTGGATACAATACGTAAAGAGTTTATCAAAACAAAATCTTGGATACAATACGTAAAGAGTTTATCAAAACAAAATCTTGGATACAATACGTAAAGAGTTTATCAAAACAAAATCTTGGATACAATACGTAAAGAGTTTATCAAAACAAAATCTTGGATACAATACGTAAAGAGTTTATCAAAACAAAATCTTGGATACAATACGTAAAGAGTTTATCAAAACAAAATCTTGGATACAATACGTAAAGAGTTTATCAAAACAAAATCTTGGATACAATACATAAAGAGTTTATCAAAACAAAATCTTGGATACGTAAAGAGAAAACAGTAAGAAGTTTGCCAATTATATTCACATTTAAAAGTAGATGAGGACTCTCCGCTACCCCACGCCCTCGAAATAAAATTAAATTCTGTTTTTTTTTTAGGCAATTTTAGAATCGAAATTGATAATTGTATCGGATTCGGGAATTTAGAGCAGAATCGGTAATTTTATCGGAATCTGAAAAAAATATTGGAATCGTTCCATCACTACTACGCCCCCCCCCCCAACCATTTCAGCATTGTGCATTATTACAATTCTGAAGAACTTCAAAAGGCAATCATTAGTTTTTTCTTAATATTTCTGATTATAGTTATTTGATTTACCTCCATGAAGGTTAGACACAAGATCAAGGTTTGAAAAACCAGCTCACCAAATTAGCGCACTCTGGCCTCAGGCGATTAGCAAATAACTGACCTCTTCTCAAAGAGAAGGTAAAGCCTATAAGGGTGGACCTCCTAGGACTACACAGAGCCATACCTCGCAGACTGACAGAGCCATACAAGGTCATACAAGCAGGACTCGAACTCCGGCAGACTGATTTCCGAGGACGAATTCTCGATTGGTATGGAAACAATCGGCTGGTTGTTTCGGATTATAGTTAGGATCTCTTCTTACCCAGTACTTTAGCTCGTAGAGTAATGAAAGCTTTAAGCCGAAGCAAAATACACGATTTTGTCAAATTCCTTGGCCATTTTGGCTCGGAACAAAGTTCGCATCTGTTCTGATAATACACTTCATTTTTTTTCTGTCCTTGGTCAGGTAAAGAGAATTCCTTCTAGACTGAGACAATTTTTATTTTTGTCTCAATCCTAAGTGTCTCTTTTTGGGAGCTGGATTTTCGTCACATTAAAAACTGACGTTGTTCCTAACTTTGCCCTTGTGGGGAGGTAGGTAAATAGGGACTAGCTGTACCTACCTGGAAATTTTTTTTTTTTTCATTTTTGATTCCCACCATAATTTTTTTTTTATTAACTATGCTGTTTTTTGTTTTGTTTTTACGAAATTATTATTTATTTTGAAAGTTAAATTTAATTATTATGATATGGTGCGGCCATTAAATTATTAATTGAACCAAATTCGTATAAAAACAGAAATAATTGTTGTTAAAGTAATGTTTTAAACTATTTATAAAATAAATGGATTTAAATATCTTTGGAAACTTCCAATCTTTTATTAAATGAGAATTTGCTAAGAATTTTTAAAGCAGAAATGACTTTCTATTCAACAGTTTAAATGACTTTAAATCCCTTTCAAATTTCGAAGAGTCACCAAGAAATTTTCTCTTTTTTTTTTCAACGATTAACAGAAGATTAAAATAGCTGACTTCTTTACGAAGAAACAGAAATGCACTATGGTAGATTTAATTTTCTAATTTTTTTTTTTTTTTTAAATAGGATTAAAATTTAATTTTATGCTTATTGCATTTTTTAGTTCAATAAATATTCGATTAATAAACAATTGAATGTGTAATTATCAAAATGATTAAAAAAATTTGCACACACGAGATGCAAAGTGATTCGAGAATTACAATAGAGATGTATGTGTGTATGTTTGCGTCCGAAGGCAGAGAAAGATCAGCATGCATCACTAAAATAGGTAAGAGAAGTTCAAAAGTAAAGTGTCATCATCATAATCACCATCATCATCATCATGACTATTGTCATGATCAATGTTGGCTCAGCTGATTAGTAGAAAATTGCCTGGGTTTGTCAGCAATTAAATCAAATAAATAATGTGAATGGGTGGCGATTCGTATGATAGCAAAAGTTAGTCATGCCCACGAGAAACGCTAATAACGCAGATTAACTTTAAGCTAGTTAAAAGATTACAGAAATAGGATTTGCAAGTTATGGAAACGAGTTTCCAAGGAAGAAGTGATGAATTTAATTTGGCAGAAGTATCGTTTGATGTCACGAGTTGAATACGAAAACACTACATACTTTTTACTACCAGTTAGATTTTACTCACTTATTTACGACTAGCAGGACATGTGCTCCGGCGTTGCTCGGATAATAATAAGAGTATTATTGTAGATCTGTACCCTATGCTAATTCATTAAAAAAAAAAAGAAAAGAAAAAAAGATTCTACTTTTTAGGCGCATACATGTGAACAGCCTGAAAAATGTTAGAAATAAAGAAAAAAGATTGTAAATTTGCATTATTCAAAAAATAATAAGCCGTTAGAAAGTCATACAATGCAATTGAGTTTTATTAATATTTTTTTAATTTAATTTGTGTAGACATACTCCTTAGTCAGAATATCAAATAAAGATACACAACTAAAATACCTTCTTTTTTTTTTATCGTTTCAATTCGTCAAAATTATTTTAGAGTGGGTGGATAAGTATCGCATATAAATATGACAAAAAAAAAATGATCACCCAGTTCCTGACCAGATAGTAAATTGTAATCAAATTCTATTTTTTCTTAACAGTTTTCTTAATTTTTGGGCGATCAATTTTTATAGTATGTGTTTGAGTTGGGATTTATAATTCTTTTTTTGCTGAAAATACACATTAAACCATGTTATAAATGAAATGATTATGTAATATTTTCTGAAAAATTGACTTTTAACTGCCCTGTTACACACACACATCATGTCAACTATTTCCATGTTCTTAGAGACAGTTAAAATTCTTAGGTCAGGGGCGGGCAACCTCCAGCCCGCGGGTCACATCTGGCCCGCAAAGGCTTAGCGTCCGGCCCGCCACCCTGCTAGGCTTTATTATTGCAATCCGGTCCGCGGACCTCCCAGTAAAACTCATATCATTTTGTGACATAGACGTAAAAGTAGGTTTCAATTAAGATTTACAGTGGGATACAAATGTATAAATATCAGCGAGCGATGATGCATGTATATTTCATTTTTCTCTAACTATTAATTTCAAATCCTTGGCCTGAGATAAAAATAGAAAAAGAGAAAGAGAGAGGCAAAGAGAAAACGAGAGATGAGGAAAAGGCATGAAACAGAACTTATGTGAGGTGTGTCAAAACGAATGCTGGATCAACTTGCTACTTCCCCCGTCATTATTTTTTATGATTCCAAAATGGCTTTTCGTTGGCGCCTTTTAAAACATCACATACAGAAGTCTCTTGAGAAAAAATATCAGATTTGTAGAGTGTTTAATGCAATTTTTGTACAATTTATTCATGTAAACAAAATATAGTAATTCTGAGATTTCGTTTTTCACTCCGGCCCGCGATCTTCTTCCAAAAGTCTCACCTGGCCCTCACTCTGAAAAGGTTGCCTGCCCCCGTCTTAGGTTCTAAGTGAGTGATCATTACCTCCAAGTGGCTGTGAAGTGGGTGACCATCTTAAGCTACATTTATTTGCGATATTCATCCCAACTCTAAATTCTAAAAATTCTTTATTATTATTTTTAGCACCAAGTTTCGACCGTTTATAATTGTTCTAAAAAAAAAGTATCGAAGATTTGTTACCCCCCTCCCCCGACACACAAATTTTCTCCATTTAAAGAAAGTTTTAGACAGTGTAAATTTCTTCTTCGTTTAACGTGTCTTTTCAGCAGCAGATGTTGGCCAAGGCGGCATGAAGTGATGCTCTCGATGAAACTATCATTTACGTTGGTTTTGATGTGCCCTTTCACACAAATGTTCGGCAAGACAGAGAAACAATATCCAAGGCCTTTGACAAGGTCTGGCATGAAGGGCTTCTCCTAAAACTGCACTCATATGATATTACTGGACAAATATTTAATATAATTAAATCCTTCCTAATAAAAAGAAAGATCCAGGTTGTCCTCGATGGCCGTTCATCTAAGTAACATGACATAAATTCTGGTGTACCCCAGGGATCCATCCTTGGACCTCTACTGTTCCTGATTTTCATAAATGACCTCCCTGATGTCATTGAGACTGAGATAGGAATATTTGCTGATGACATCACGCTTTACTCTCGTCATGTGGGCAAAACCGACGCGCACATATTTGAGGCAATGGCTGAATCCTTAGAAAATGACCTCCAGTCTGTAGTGGATTGGGGTAAAAAAATGGATGGTAACTTTTAATGCCGCAAAGACAAAGCTACTTTCCTTCAATAACTACAAGAATCCTCTCCAACCACTGATTGTCATGGCAAATAAAACCATACCTGAGAGTTCATCATTCAAATGCCTCGGCCTAACTTTCACAGATAACATGAATTGGAATAAATACATTGAAGACATTGCCAGGACTGCTGCAAAGAAGGTGGGCTCCCTCTACCGTGCTAGTAAACTTCTCACACCTGACACTATCCTATATCTCTACAAAGCCACCATCCACCCATGCATGGAATATTGTTGCCACATCTGGGGTGGGGCATCATCCACTAGTCTCTCCTTCTTAGACAAGGTCCAAAAAAGAGTCGTCAACTTAATAAGTCCCTCACTATCCACCAAGCTCCAGCCCCTGTCCCATCGCTGCAATGTTGCTTCCTTGTGCCCGTTTTACAAATACTTCAATGGATTGTGCTTTGATGAACTTGCTGCTCTGGTATCCCCACGACGTAAATTCACTAGACCAACCCGACAATCTACCAAATCCCATCCATTCACTGTGGAGGTCCTCAGATGCCGAAGAGCTTTCTACTCCAAAAGCTTTATTCCTTGTGCTACTGTACTCTGGAACTCCTTCCCTGCTCCCTGTTTTCCGGACGGTACTGACATGCAGAAATTTAAAACTAATGTGAACGGACATCTTGCTGCACAGCTCCCAAT
>OY744539.1:91423999-91453999 GCA_963556195.1 Sepiola atlantica | reverse complement strand
TGAATTTTAACGGTCCAAAACAAAATGGTCGACAGACAACATAAAACAAAAAGTAATAATAAAAAAAAAAGATTTATTTTTTCAGGTAAACGTTTCTATTGGTGAGTTGGGAAATTAGTTAGTGTTAGTGTTAAGGGTTAGTGTTAGTGTTAAGGGTTAGTGTTATGGTTAAGGGTTAGTGTTATGGTTAAGGGTTAGTGTTATGGTTAAGGGTTAGTGTTATGGTTAAGGGTTAGTGTTAGGGTTAAGGGTTAGTGTTAGGGTTAAGGGTTAGGGTTAAGGGTTAGTGTTATGGTTAAGGGTTAGTGTTAGGGTTAAGGGTTAGTGTTATGGTTAAGGGTTAGTGTTATGGTTAAGGGTTAGTGTTATGGTTAAGGGTTAGTGTTATGGTTAAGGGTTAGTGTTAGGGTTAGGGTTAAGGGTTAAGGAAGGACATGTGCTTTTTTATGGCTCTTAACATTTACATTTTTTATACTAAAGTTTGACCAGGAACATTAGCTATGCCATAGATTGTTCATCAACATGGCAGGCTAAAATCTGATTATGAAATCGATTCAAACAAGAATAAAATTTAATTTATTTCCCTTAAAAGTCATAAAAACACATGCCTCTTCTTAACTCTACCACTACCTCAAAATCTGGATGGCAATACAAAAAATAAATTAAAAAGATGGAAACGGTTCATGCGACGTGAGTGTAACGAGATCATTAGAAGTCAATGTATAGTCTACTACAATACAGCAAAGCTCAATTTTGTCATACATTCGTAAATAATGAATAAAGTTATAACTCAATTTAGCTAAAAAAAAAAAAATCTATTTTTGTTATAAGGACATAAACTATTAACACTTAAAGGAAAGAATAGTTTCCATAAACAAATGCATACAAATGATTTTCTTTGTTTTTTTATTAACATTAAAAAATTTCTTTTAAAAAAACAATTTTTTTTAAATGCATACCCCAATTTGTTTGGCTGATGTATACCACGACCCCCCCCCTCCCTATAATATTTATATTTTCGAAATTTCTTTGAAAATTTTTTTGGATTACTAAAGATTAGCAGGGATATCCAGCGTTGGATAGCATTATGGGATAGGACAAAAGAAATATATTCTAAGAAACATTCCGGTGTGAAAAATAAAGAAAAGCTTAGCAGACATTTACTTCAAAGTTTTGGTTGTGCTATGATCGGAAACTTTTTGTTGAAAAGAATAATAAAATGCAGTTACAATTGAAGGAATGCTTGTGACGTAGATTGATACAAGTTATGCGAACAAAGAACGATTTTTCTAAACTAATATCAAAAGTAATTGGATGAGAGAGAAGAGAAGTCTGTGAGAGCCAGTTATTGAAGAATACAGAGTTACACACAGAGATAGATACATACACACACACTAAACACAGCAGTGACAGGTTCTAGTAAAAGGGTAATATGGCAGATAGCAACCGACTGAATAGAGCATTTTAAAAAAATTGTTTTTTGAAAAAAAAAATTTTAATGTTAATAAAATAAATAAAACAAAAAAACAAGGATACTCATTTGTATGCATTTCTTTTGTGTTTTGTTGGCTACTAAGCCCCAAAAACAAATAACTTGAAACTATAGGATTGTAGTTTATTGGAGTGTTACCTAATGCCCTTATTAGTAATACCATGTTTCTGTTTTGTTATTCAGGTTTACAAATGGACTAATCAGACGATGCGAACCCTCGCAGTACGACAGGAAAACGTTATGGTGGCCAGGGTGCAACTGCAGAGCATGCAACAGGACAGGGACGAACCCGTTCGTGCCTTTGCGGCCAGACTGAAAGGACAGGCTGGTGTATGCCAGTACATTATAAAATGTACAAGTTGTAGCGACAACATTATACACGACTCTCTGATACGTGGTATCTATGATGAGGCCATGATTTACACTGTAGCTATTGTGGCCAATCCCACCCTAAATCATCCTATAGAAAAGAGAGAATGAAAATATGTCTTGCATACAACCACACATGTGCCGGCTGCGGCATATTATACCATTTTGAAAAAGTGTGCCGGCACAACCAACCGAAGCGCAGTTCCCCTGCTTCTTCCTGACTAAACTAGCATCTCAGATTTTCAGTCGTTGCCACTCAATAATCGCGGCAAAGACTTAAGGGGGCATATAGGATTGTAGTTTATTGGAGTGTTACCTAATGTCCCTTATTAGTAATACCATGTTTCTGTTTTGTTATTCAGGTTTACAAATGGATTAATCAGACATTGTAATTGACAAAGAGTAATTCATGCCTGCTCATTTAGAAACGATACAAACAACAGCAAACATGTAGGTTGTTGCTATACTGCATGTGATCAACCAACAAAAATTGTATGCTCCAGGTGTTGGATCATCACATAAAAAAAATTGTATTGGGTCAATACGTAAAAAATTAACTCAACAAATTATAGTACGCCAGCATTTTCAGAATCCGAGCATGAATAACTATAAAAGTATGCTTCAGACAAAGGCAATTTTTGAGGATCTGTTTCTCCTGCGACAAATTTCCAGTCGGAACCTAGCATCCAACTAGTCTGATCATTGTGATCATCATCATCACAGCAAGCAACAGTAAGGACCAAAATCAGTTCTTCTCAACTGATAGACTGTAATAAGTAATTGAGAGTAGCTTCCCTTATTTTGATTATCTCCCCTTTGGAGAACTCTTCTGTTTCTACTAATCTTATAAGTAAAAAACTGACACTGTATCGACACTGTATGCTGAATAAAGCTTTCCCAAGTCTACTGCTGTTCCTGTTTCTTATTACATAGACATCAAACAACCGCCATTTAGTAGTAGTTGCGTTTTCATTGCTACCATCTTTCTAACTAGAACTTGTTGTGATTACAATTGTTTTCATGACTACCATCATTTTTTTCTCTGTCTACAACTGAATGATTTAACCAGTCTACTCTGCTCGTTGACATGACTATCTCATGTGTCCTGTCTGGTGAGCCGGGAGCCACAAGCTATGGAGTCTATTTATTCCAGAAAATAAAAACAATCTTTGTTTATATTACACATGTATTGCCTTCTGTTTGTTTTGTAATATTCACTTCCTTTTTCTACCTTTTAATGTTTGGTGCTACCAGGTCAGACTGTCTGAAGATACGGGCTTCCTGACCAAAAATGCACCAAACATTGATGTTATTGTTTTTTCCTTTCTCTTTACAAAACTCAATCATGTTCTGCAAAGCCCAAAACATTTTTCCTGTACAAAACAATAAAATGATTAGAAAAGTCGCTGCTTGTGCACTATAGCAACAAACAAAATTCCCTTCCTTATTTCTAGAGGAGCGAATCGAAAGGGGAGATAATTCGAATTATTTTTTTTACCTTTTTTTTGTTTTCGTTAACTATACTCCACTTTCGGGCTCTCCAGAAGGGTTCGCGATCCGGCTGACTTCCGGGTTATCCTGCAGTAAATTTCAAGTACGGATGATCATAAATGATAAAAAAAACTTTTTTTAACAGAAAATTTAGAATTGTATTTTTAGTATAATAAAATAAGTTGGTTTTTTTTTAATAAAAATATAACAAATCTTTAATAAATCTGTTTTTATGAATCAAATATGTTGAAATGTCTTCTTTTTATTGATATAAAGTTTTGAAATGTCTTGTATTTTTTGAAACAGCAACATAATTTAAAGTATTTAAAAAGAATAATAAAAGTGTATACAATAAAGAATATTGCCGAAATAATTTTGTTTTATTCGGCGCCGCCAGAGAAATTCTTGAAGGTAGCCGTTGAAGTCGTCAGCGCTAGACATTTAAAAACTTTATTTGGCTCTTGTATAGATCGGGTACACGGTCGAAATTTATTTTAGAAGAGTTCCAATGGTGTAAGAAGGGGCAGACAACTCTTTTTTTTAAGTACATAATTTCTAGCTTCTCCGAAAATGGACGTAATCGACTTGAATGCCTTGAATATGCGCAAATTATTATATTTAACAAGTACTCAACAAAAAGTGGTAGCTTATCCTATTTATCAGAATTTATGTGGCGGCAGAAATTTTCCGCAACCCTCCTACAGAGTGTTTTTGAACACATTTCTGAATTATATCCCGTGTAAAAAAACAAAATCAAAAGAAAAAAAAAAACCAGAAAAATTGAAAAAATATACTGTTGATTTTCCCAAATTCTATTTTCTTCAATAAATATTTTATCAATATACTGTTGATTTTCACAAATTGTAATTTCTGTGATAATTTAATATTTTAAACTATAAAAAAATAGGGTAAATTTATATTAGTGCACCTCTCGTATTTCGGCCCCTAAAAAAAAAAGTTTCTACTTTTTTGGGCAAATTACATGTAAACAGCCATGGCTGTTTACATGTAATTTTCCCAAAAAGACTAGAAACTTTGTTATGGCTGTTTACGTGCAATTTGCCCAAAAAAGTAGAAACTTTTTTTTTAGGGGCTGAAATACGACAGGTATTATTTACTCCTTCTCAGGAGTTAGGCACAAGGCCAGTTTTATCTTACTCCCACAAGTAAGATGTGACCCAAGATCGGGTCGGGAAAGTGGGGTTTGAAAAGCCAGCGCCCGAGAAGTGAGCACTCTGGCCATTAAAAATTGCCTGGGCAGCCCCATCGGCATTCCCCGGTAGGGGCGCTTCAGACAGTAAGCAATAAACTTACTCCTCCCCAAAGAGGGGAGGCAAAGCCTGGGAGGGTGGACCTCCTAGAACTGCACAGGACAGACCCATTGACCGGCGTAAATCAAGCCCCGAAGGCCAAGACAATACCAGTATGGGGTGCAGTATCCATCAGAACAGATACTACACTTTGATCTTAGCCAAAAGGCCAATACACGAGAGGTTTTATTTACTCCTCCCAGGAGTTAGGCACAAGGCCAGTTTTATCTTACTCCTACAAGTAAGATGTGACCCAAGATCGAGTTGGGAAAGTGGGGTTTGAAAAGCCAGCGCCCGAGAAAGTGAGCACTATTTACCAAAAAATCAAAAATCTGTTAATCCAAACAATAGGACTGTTCGTTTTGCTGGTTTTGAAATGAAAAAATATACTGTTGATTTTCCCAAATTCTATTTTCTTCAATAAATGTTCTATCAATATACAGTTGATTTTCTCAAATTGTTATTTCTTCGAAAAATGTTCTATTAATTGAATTTGCATGACTTCTTATTTAAGAAATGGATATTTTCCATTTTCGGAGAAATTATGTACAAAAAAGAGCCCTTTATTTATATCAATTTAAAAAAAGATTTTTTTTATTAAAGGTTTATTATATTTTCATAAAAATATAAACAAACATAGGTGCTATTTTACTTATAGGGCGATCAAGTTAATTGTGTTCATGTAAAAGCATTATTTTGTACTTACTCAGTCATATTTTATCTCTCACGCCCCGAAAAAGAATTTTAAAATATCAAGCAGAACTTTAATTAGAACGATTTTTCCATTTCCATATGGGTTATATGAAATGGCGAGTCTGCGATTTTCGGAGTGGCCGGTTAGTGGCCAGTTAGCTAACTAAGGGCAGATAAGTGTCCCCTTGTCTATTCTACCGACCGCTCACAGCCCAAAATGTCGGCTCGGGCACAAATACAGGTTGAACATCGAAATGGAAAAATCGTTCTAATTAAAGTTCTGCTTGATATTTTAAAATTCTTTTTCGGGGCGTGAGAGATAAAATATGACTGAGTAAGTACAAAATAATGCTTTTACATGAACACAATTAACTTGATCGCCCTATAAGTAAAATAGCACCCAAACATATATTTGATAATTTGTTTTGCTCACAACTTATTTTATTATACTAAAAATACAATTCTAAATTTTCCGTTAGAAAAAAAGTTTCTTTTATCATTTATGATCATCCGTACTTAAAATTTACTGCAGGATAACCCGGAAGTCAGCGGGGTCGCGAACCCTTCTGGAGAGCCCACTTTCGCCGGCGATATTACATTTTTTTCGCTCACACGCCCCTATTGCGAATTCATGGCCGTCAATAGACTGCCTCTCCTGCAACAAACGGTCATAATTAAAACAACAAAAAGTCACATCAAATCTTTTTCAAGGAAAATTTTATATTAAAATTTCCTGGAATAATTTTTTAAATGAAAATTATTTAATTTTCATTTAAAAAATTATTGAATATTGAAAATGCAATTTTTATTTGATTACTGAAAATAATTCGAATTAAAAAAAAAAACAACTGATTTATTTTTTAAATTTAATTATTTTTAGTGTTCAATCATTTATGTCAGTTTGAAACCGTCTAAATTAAACTTAAAACATTGTTTAAACGGGCATAAACAGACGACTAACTGGTGGTGGCCCACGCCCACGAATTCGGAATAGGGGCGTGTAAACGAGAAAACTCAATATCACCTTCAATTTCAGCGAATTTAAAAAAGTTTTTTTTTACTTACCTTGATATCGGAGATGATTCCGTCTAGTTCGGCCGGGCTGTCTGCGTATGGGTGTCTTGTTAGAAACGAAAAGCCGATCAGGGCAAACGTTGGCAGGTAAGAATTACGTGCGAACCCGGGAATGTTGGCCATTCTGGTGGCGCTTTGTCGCCCACCCCAGGGGCCGACGAGAAGGAACCTGAAGGCCGCACGGCGCCGCAGTTCGGCCGCAAAGGTTTCCGTGTAGCATTGACCGGCAAGGCGAGACACAAGACCCCAGTTTGTAGGCTTGGAAAGACTCGAAAACGACGAAGCGAACGGCTTGACTACGGGCAGGCGCAATCTTTCCACTCGGGCCGTACTACCAACGAACTGGCGAACTACGCAACTTTTAGTATGCTGGACAAGCTTGGTTAATATTGACCGGAAAGCCATTTTTGGTTTTTAGATCCCAGCCTCCTCCTCTAAAAGAATGGAAGAGGCTTGGTAACTATCGGTTCTTTAGTTAACTTTCCTCTCGAAGGGAAAGTGTTGATTTTACGTGCGATCGCAGAAGAAACAAGTATAAAGTGAAACGAATGTGCGCAAGTCAGCAGTCAAACTAAATCAAGGTCGAGCTATTGCGCACTTTTGTTTTGATTTGATTTTAAAATTATTTATCATAGAAATTAAATTGAATAATTTAAGCAAAAATAAATAATATTAATTGAAGTACTTTTTATTTTTTTTTGCGATTGTCTAAGAAATATTTTTTAAGAGAAAATCAATTTACTGCGGAGCTATAGACGTCGTTAGCAAAACAGCAGACGACATTTGATTTTTTTTTTATTGCAACGAAGTTTTAAAAAACAACATTTTTTGTTTTGCTTTGATATACAACCGCAAAAAAAACAACATCACAATAAATACAATTATTTATTGTCGTGCCTATTAATGTCAGTATCTTTTATTTTGTACCCAATGAAATTTTTTTGTAATTTTTGGTCAAGAAATGTAACAATTTTCCTGAGTGAAATTTTTCATTGAGAGAATTTTTTCAAACTTTTTAACTTGAACATTATTGTAGATTTGTGAACAAAGATATATTTAGTTATTACTCTAGTTCATAATTTAAAGTACAGAGAACCCCTTTTGGAGGGAAAAAAGGGTAAATACTGACCCCCTCCCTTCCCCCCAATAAAAAAACAACAAAAAGGTAAAAGAAGTAAGCAACCTCTCCCAACTGGCAACAAACGCAGATGCCAGAACAATGTTTTATGAGAACTACACTTCATGTATGGACGGGAGCTTCTTTCACCACTTCTGATCTGATGATCAAAGTCGAACTGTGGCAGCAGAAAAATTGGCTCTTTTCATACTAATCTTCTCGGCAAAAATCTTGCGCTAAAGTTAGCCTTGACGAGATCCACCTCACTTACTTAAGCTGTCCACGGCAAAAACATGCAGGCTACCCTCTTGAATTAAGTTTCTACAACATTCCCCCGATTTCTTCATCACAAGCAGCGCACCTGAGGACAGCCTTCTTTCGGTGGGTACCATCATCTATTGCCTCATTAGGAGAATCACCGGTGATTCGAAATCCAACGATAAACTATTGACATCCGAGTGATAGTTCAGTGAGCCCGAACATAATTAGATAAGTCGCTCACTCTCTTCTGTATTGCGCTTGTCACTTTGTCAGTGGATTTGAGGTTAGACAAGGGCGCAGATCTTTGACATGATGAGGTATCCCATAAATCCATACTGATTGCAAACTGTCCCTTTCACTAACTACTCAATACCAAATTTTGTGATTTCATATGAAAAAATTAAATGTGAATATTTTTACAGGATTTGTTATTCTAGAAACGAAAAAAATATGGGATCATAATTTTTTCTTCATGTTTGGGAGGGGGGAAGGAAGTAATGAAAAGTGATCTAATTTTTTTATTAATAAAACTTCATTATAGTGAAATTAATTAATAAATAAATATTTAAAATTTCATCGAAATAAGATAATTCAGCAATTTATGATAATTTTTTTTAAATCTGGTCATTTTTTTAATTTGTAGCAGTGATTAATTGTGTTCATTTCGTATCGTTTATAAATTTTCAAATAATCAGGCATTTATTAAAATTGGAGTTACATACAGAGCTGGACGACTGGACATAATTTATCCTGTAAGATGGGAGGTGACGATGGTTAAGTGGATAATGACACGGACTGAAGACCTGGGTGTTCCAAGTTCGAATCCAGTCGGTTCCACAGTACCACTTTCACTTAGGGATGTTGGCAACCTTCTCGTGGTCCTTCCCAATGTCTTTCCAGAAAGATTTCTAACTAGAAAGACATCAGAGAAACTAATGCCAACGTCAGAATCATCTGATTCACACAAAAGAAGAAGATCCTGTAAGATCTATAGCTGACATGCTGATTGTTATATCACACAGTGAAAATCTATCGACAGAGGCTTTGTTTCTAGGGTAATGGCTCTTAATATAGCAAATATCTTTGATAGGGTTTAGCACATAGGTTTGCTTTACAAACTTGTTAGCTATGGAATATCTAGAAATGATTTCACAACCATTAAATCTTTTCTCTCTGATAAGTCGATTCAAGTGGTTGTTGATAATATCAGTGCTGGTGAACCTCAAGGATCCATTCTGGGCCAAACCCTCTTCCTGATCTTCATAAATGATCTTCCAAAACCGTATTCTTAGATCATTTGTTGATATCTATGCAGATGACACAACTATCTATGGCAGCACATCGAAGAGCACTGATGACCAAGATCTTTCTGACTCTCTCTCTCTTTCGACTTGAAGCACTTGGTAAAATGGGGGAAAAAGTGGCTTGTTACTTTTAACACCCCCAAAAGCAAGCTTTTCTCTTTTCACTATCAATACTTGGATCGTCATTTGAAATGAATGGCTCTTTCCTTGCAGAAACACACTTCCTTGATAAGCTCTTTAGTCCAGACCTGAAATGGAAGCCATATCAAATCTGTTGCTAAGGTCGCTTGAAAAATGGTTGGATAATTCTATCACTGTAGAAAGTGCCTGACTTCTAACGCAATCTTCTACCTATATAAGAGGCAAATCCGTCCTAACATGGAGTACTGCTGTCATATCTGGGCAGGTTCCACTTGGAGCAATCTTTCTTGCCTTGACAGAGTAGAAAATCGACTTTGCAATCTAGTGGCGGATCATCTCTTCTCTTCCCCACACCCTCTTTCACACAGAAGAGATGTTGCTAGCCTCTCCCTACTGTATCGTCATGTTCATGGTCGGTGCTCACCTTGCTACAACCACAGCAGATAACTTTCCTTTCCATCTTTCTGTACCAAAGACCAAGCGGATTTTTCAGGAACAGAGTTTTTTTTCTGGAGCGTACCATCTGTGGAATAAAATACAGCGAAGCGGCTTCCCAGCTGACTACAACATGGACGTCTTCAAGTCTAATGTAAACAAATACTAGTTGAGTCAACCTCTTTGATAATCAATTCCTATTAAGAAATATTCTTCTCATTCCACAGGTTGTTTCTAACCCTCGCATGGTGGCGCTCATCCAACAAACGATCTCTTGGACCCTTATCTTCGAGTGGCCCCAGGCCTTGATAAGCGGTAACTCATTAGTAAAAAAAAAATTTTTCAATTGCACTTTCTTTTTTGCACTTTCTTTTTTGCACTTTCTTTTTTGCACTTTCTTTTTTGCAGCTCAATAAAATTCAAGTAGTAACTCTATCAATGTCAAAAAAGAAAGGTTATATTGTCCTCGCTTGCCGCAGAAAGTGTTAGCAAAAGTTTTATTTCTGCATAACTTAGTGCTGGCTCGGGTTAAATATAAGCAAACATTGTTGGTTGACTGATTGTTTTTCTGTCTAGACTAGTACTTCATAGCATAGATGTATGTGCAGAGGCAGTCGCGTGCAGAGATCTGGTGATGCCCAGGTCCAGTTCCTTAGTTGCATCCTTTAAAGACTTGAGTATAAGTCTTAGTAGTCGGAAATATTATGACAAAGGGAGAGTTTGAATATTTATTGGATGACTCCCAATTTGGATGCCTGAGGCCACCGCCCCGTCACCCCCTCCCTCTGCACACCATTGTGCACTGCACGGTGTGCAGTGGAAATGTCAACAGTACTTTCTATAAATTCAACAAATTTTATTAGTACTAGCTCTTCTTATCTGGTGCTGCCCGAGAGTCTTTTTTATTTTTTAAATAGGATTTTTAAATTAAATATTGTTATCACGGTATTGTTTGATCATTAAATTATTAATTGAACCAAATTAAAAACAAACTATAACTAATTTTATTACAATAATGTAGTTCTAATCTCTATTTATAAAAAATATTGGATGTAAATAGTTTGCAGAACTTTTAATCTTTAATAAATGAGGAATTGCTAAGAATTTTAAAAGCTTCCAAGGGAAGGCACTCTTCAGAAAAAATCTTTCTTACCTCCCTTTCATTCTAATGAACAAAAAAAAATACACTGTAAATGTTTTCTCAGACATAATAAGTATTTTTAGGAAGAAACTGCTGCGAAATAAAATATATTCCTGCCAATGACATACTGGAAGGAAGAAACAAAAATATAGGCTACTTCGAATCAAGTATCGATATGTCAGACATATTGCTATTTTGGTCTGACTTTGAAAAATCCACAAGATAACTTTATCTATTAAATTTTTTTAATAATTTAGTGGAAAAGAAAGTTATTAACAGGCAATATGAAGTGGAATAGACTTGTCGGCATTCCCCAGTAAGGGTGCCTCAGGCAATCAGTAATAAACCAACCTCTCTTCAAATAGAGAAGGTAATACCTGGGAGGGTGCACCTCTTAGGACGGCCCCAGACCATACCTCACCCTGGCAGAGAAGGTCAGCTGATGTCACTATCCGACTGGTATGAAATCAATTAAAATTACTGATTACAGTGTAAGTGATGAGTCAACCCCACTTGTTTTGTTGTAGCCCCCTTTTCCTTTTCTTTTCTGTTTTTTTGTTTTTATTGTTTCCATCCACTTTCTTCACCTGTGCGTAGAACATAACACAGTAAGGTAAGTTGTACCCTATAGATTTTTAACCATACCACGTATATTTGTGTGTGTGAAACTTCATGGCATCACTGTGTGTGTGGGAACATTTAATAAGCTACAGGAAATTGTGATTAACATGTTTATTAAGTGCTGTATGTGACTTACTACCTTTCAGTATTAGTTGCAGTAACAGACTGTACACAATCATTAAAAGGTTAATTGTTCATGACAGACAGATTATATAAAGAAAAAAACACTCAAAAGATTATATGTACTTCTTCTTCTTTTATTGTGTCGCTTCCTCATCAGATGCAGGTTTCACGTTCGTTGACACATCAGATGTAACTTTCTCCATGAAATTCGATTATTTACGTTGGTGTTTCGATGTGAGGATTAAAACTTTTAGTTAGTTCCATAATAAATAAACACGCTACGTGGAGACCATAATTATTTGGTACCCCCGAACGTTCGGTAGCATACCGCCATATTGGTATCCTTCCAACATTTTGGTGAAACCGCAACTGTTTGACAGATCTCGTTTGTTACTTTATAGCATGACATCATTTTCCAGCGTTCTGGCCTCCTTTACTTACGATGGCCGTAGGGTGTTGGATTATGAGGGGTCCTGTATTTCTAAAAAGGTGTAAGTTAGCTAGTATGAATGGTGGTCAGGGTCAGTTTGAGAATGTAAGTGCAGGTTAGTATGTTAGGATTTGGCCGAGATGAAAGATTTGGGGGTCAAAGGGGTCAGGCACAAAGCGAGAGTGAATGTGCCTGTGTGATTGGATGATGGAACAAAGGGGACGGTGACATCACTTGTTGTCGAGACGAGAATCGTAATTAGTTTGCGATGGAAGTTAAAGTGCACGGATGTTCAAAATAATGATCTGAAACTTTAAGTTTGGGTCTCAGAAGGAGACGAAAATGATCCACTCCATCCAGTCAGAAGAATAGTTAAGTAAAAAAAAACGAGAAACAAACAGCTGGAAAATGACGACTCTCTCTTAGGCGTTATCAGGAAAGAAGGGATCAATAAAAAACTTTTCATAATCCTCCCAACGACGGCCTTCTGAATTCTTTCTTTGTCGTATCAAAGAGTTTTATTTTCAGAGAGCAGATGCCCCACACTAGACGATGAAGGAATCTACACGGCGAGGGGGATGAAGCGGAAGGTAAGAAAATCTAAGAAAACTTAAGAAAAACCCACGGCACGACGCTAGATGACCATGTAGCAGTTACCTCCTCCTTTCAAAAACATAACTCTACCGGTTTGCCGGTAGGTGTCACTTTTTCACCGACAGGTGGCACTGTAAAGCGACACCAGAGTTATCTGCCCTTCTGACTATAAAAACCGTTGCAAACGGAAAATCCATCTCTTTTTCACCGACCAGCCTTGACAGAACGACGCTGACACTAGCGTTCCGTTTCACTTTTCTCTTCTGGTCGATTGGCCTCGGCAGAACGACGCTAATACACTAGCGTTTCGTCTCACGCTTTTCTCTTCAACTAGTCTCGGCAAAACAACAACCAACACACTTTTCTTCCGTCAACACGTGGTCAAACAACGGTAAGAGTTCTCAACTCATTTTCTTTGTGTACGGCTTTCAAAGACTTTTCCTACGCCGGATTCATTTCTTCTTATACCTCTTCAAGAACTGTTTTTCCATCGACACACATGCATACATCACACACTTCATCATTCCACGTACACACACGTTCAATAAACCTTATTTGAACTACTTCATTTTGTTTGTTAATTATTACTCTGTCTTTGCATGCAACAATTGCTTGATTATACGAACACGTAAATAATCGGGGGACACGACCCTCGATCCTAACAACCACAAGGATCGCGTCCAAATGAAGAATGGAGAAGGAAGAAGGAGACCAAGGAAGGCAACAGGTAAATTATGAACTATTGTATTAAAAAAGAGTTTTGAGAAATCCACGTACACACACGGTTAAATAAAAAGATTTTTAAAAAGTTGCAAGAAGTTTAGATCATCGTATGATCGATGGTCTGCATTGTAAGAGACACGCACACACGCATAAATGTCCACTCACAAATTGATTCCCCGTTAAAAGAGACTCCTCAACCACATCGGCCAATGCTGTACAGAAAAGCGAGTAAAAGTCTATGAGAAAAATAACGGACAGTTTAAAGACTTTCAATTGTTTAAATTGTTAAAGGTATAAAAAATCCTTTTAAGTGTAAAAACGTTTTTAACCAGCTTTCGATTTCGAGAAACGTTTAAGAGACTATTCATAACGATCAGTTTCCTCGACAGCATAACAAGGGGAGGCGTATAGCTGTTGTTGTTGTTGTTGTTGTTGTTGTTGTTGTTGTTGTTAATAATAATAATAATAATAATAATAATAATAATAATAATAATAATAATATCGACAAAACTGTTGCGTATATATAAGAAAATTACGAATGAATATAAATGCAATAATTATTTATTAGAAACTGTTTTTAAAGTAAGTATAGGAATTAAGCAAACTTATATCTTTGTTCGTAATAAGAGGGTGGATGGGTTAAAACCGTGGTGAACGGTTGCATGGGATCATTTAAACGACAATATAGAAACAATATGAAAGTTCAATTTTAGGACAAATTAATATGGAATTCTTTTTTCTATGTCGTAAGCACAAACCTTTTCAGTTTGACGGCTGACGGAAAGATATTTTAACAGAATTTTTGATTCTGTGGTCCGTCCTTACTGACCTGTTTTTAGGGTCCCGAGATATACATAATCTCGACTTTGGAGAGGTAATATGATTGACTGGTCTGTCGTAGTCAATTTTGTTGGACCAGGTTTTTTCTTTTAATGTCCGGTAGACAGCGGTATTAAACGTCGCTGTATTTCTTAGCCGTTAATTTTCGAATTCCACTTTTCCTATTTTTGATTTTGTGTGCGGAGATAAATTGTTCGATATGACAGCTGGGTGAGCTGCCAATCTCGTAGACGTCCGCTCTCAACGCTGCTCGACGACCTTCTCCTCGAGTTTCTTCTCGCCTCGATTTTCTCGCTCTTCTGGCCCCTCCTCTGCATAGCAACACCCGTCCCCCATCTCACTGGCTGAATCATCCGCCCCGCAAAATGCGTGGGCTGATTTTGAACGTGTCATGTTCTATCTTATCTGGAGAACATCCTGTCCGACCGTGTGTTCGTCTGCACCCTGTTTTCTTTGTGCATAGGGGAACATGTGCCAACAAGCCCCCTATTCTTTTTTATGCTTTATGGGGTAAAATATGTGGATATAGCAAGTTATATATATATAGGAAGTTGTTTTAAAGTCAGATAATTTATTTAAAAATTAAATTATCGAACTGGGAAATAACTCCATTCTTTATCTTGAGATATACCGATTTTTTTTTTACAGCGAGTGGGGTGGGGGGTAATGTTTACACAAAATGAGATTATTATGTGAAACGTTGAATGTGTATGGATGAGCGAAAGGGAAACAAATTACTTATATTATGTTGTTGTACAAAAGATTAACGATTTTTTTAAAGAATCATTTTACCCCTTTTTTAATTTAATACTACACTCATAATAACTAAAAAATATAACTGAAGTGAACATTTTTAAGGGGGAAAAAAACTTGAATTTCATCAAAAATAAATATAAAAAATAGTTTAAAAGGACAAATGGAAGTAACGATCTTTGCTATTATTTTGTTTGCGTTTGGCTTAAATTTTATATATAATAAAAATCAAACTAAAAATGAAAATTGAAAAATTATTGTGGTTTGTTAATCATTTAACAATATTATTTGCCAATTAAAAATAAATAAAACTATTTCAAAGTGAAAATATGTTTTAAGTCATGTCACATTTTCGCCGAATAAAATTATAATTTGAAAGAATTTTGAATGGATAAGCATTTAAATTTGAAAAAAGAAAAATGATAAAAAGAATATAATGTCGTACAAAGACAGAGGTTTTATTTTTCAGCTTAAAGAATGTAAGCAAAAAAACTCATAAACAGATTAACACAGGTGCGTTGGCAAAAGCGACGACTTTCTCTTTAAGAGTTGACATGCAAATAAAATCTATTAAGGCTTTCCATAGTTTGACAATGTCAGAGGAATTCAACGAAACACAAGTAAACATTGTATAAAAATGTATAAATTATTCGGTCGAAACTTATGTAGGTCTTCTACGATTAATAACAGTTAGGTTTATGTTATCAAATATTTTGAAAAATTGGGGAGCCAAACAAAATCGATGTTTAACTTTATATTATATTATCAAATATTTTGAAAAATTGGGGAGCCAAACAAAATCGATGTTTAACTTTATATTATATTATCAAATATTTTGAAAAATTGGGAAGCCAAACAAAATCGATGTTAAACTTTATATTATATTATCAAATATTTTGAAAAATTGGGAAGCCAAATTATTCAAAATCGATGTTTAACTTTATATTATATTATCAAATATTTTGAAAAATTGGGAAGCCAAACAAAATCGATGTTTAACTTTAAATTATATTATCAAATATTTTGAAAAATTGTGAAGCCAAATTATTCAAAATCGATGTTTAACTTTATATTATATTATCAAATATTTTGAAAAATTGGGAAGCCAAACAAAATCGATGTTTAACTTTATACTATATTATCAAATATTTTGAAAAATTGGGAAGCCAAACAAAATCGATGTTTAACTTTATATTATATTATCAAATATTTTAGAAAATTGGGGAGCCAAACACAATCGATGTTTAACTTTATATTATATTATCAAATATTATCAAAAATTGGGAAGCCAAACAAAATCGATGTTTAACTTTAAATTATATTATCAAATATTTTGAAAAATTGGGAAGCCAAATTATTCAAAATCGATGTTTAACTTTATATTATATTATCAAATATTTTGAAAAATTGGGGAGCCAAACAAAATCGATGTTTAACTTTATATTATATTATCAAATATTTTGAAAAATTGGGAAGCCAAACAAAATCGATGTTTAACTTTAAATTATATTATCAAATATTTTGAAAAATTGGGAAGCCAAACAAAATCGATGTTTAACTTTATATTATATTATCAAATATTTTAGAAAATTGGGGAGCCAAACACAATCGATGTTTAACTTTATATTATATTATCAAATATTTTGAAAAATTGGGAAGCCAAACAAAATCGATGTTTAACTTTATATTATATTATCAAATATTTTGAAAAATTGGGAAGCCAAACAAAATCGATGTTTAACTTTAAATTATATTATCAAATATTTTGAAAAATTGGGAAGCCAAATTATTCAAAATCGATTTTTAACTTTATATTATATTATCAAATATTTTGAAAAATTGGGAAACCAAACAAAATCGATGTTTAACTTTATACTATATTATCAAATATTTTGAAAAATTGGGAAGCCAAACAAAATCGATGTTTAACTTTATATTATATTATCAAATATTTTAGAAAATTGGGGAGCCAAACACAATCGATGTTTAACTTTATATTATATTATCAAATATTATCAAAAATTGGGAAGCCAAACAAAATCGATGTTTAACTTTATACTATATTATCAAATATTTTGAAAAATTGGGGAGCCAAAAAAATCGATGTTTAACTTTAAATTATATTATCAAATATTTTGAAAAATTGGGAAGCCAAATTATTCAAAATCGATGTTTAACTTTATATTATATTATCAAATATTTTGAAAAATTGGGAAGCCAAATTATTCAAAATCGATTTTTAACTTTATATTATATTATCAAATATTTTGAAAAATTGGGAAACCAAACAAAATCGATGTTTAACTTTATACTATATTATCAAATATTTTGAAAAATTGGGAAGCCAAACAAAATCGATGTTTAACTTTATATTATATTATCAAATATTTTAGAAAATTGGGGAGCCAAACACAATCGATGTTTAACTTTATATTATATTATCAAATATTATCAAAAATTGGGAAGCCAAACAAAATCGATGTTTAACTTTAAATTATATTATCAAATATTTTGAAAAATTGGGAAGCCAAATTATTCAAAATCGATGTTTAACTTTATATTATATTATCAAATATTTTGAAAAATTGGGGAGCCAAACAAAATCGATGTTTAACTTTATATTATATTATCAAATATTTTGAAAAATTGGGAAGCCAAACAAAATCGATGTTTAACTTTAAATTATATTATCAAATATTTTGAAAAATTGGGAAGCCAAACAAAATCGATGTTTAACTTTATATTATATTATCAAATATTTTGAAAAATTGGGAAGCCAAATTATTCAAAATCGATGTTTAACTTTATATTATATTATCAAATATTTTGAAAAATTGGGGAGCCAAACAAAATCGATGTTTAACTTTATATTATATTATCAAATATTTTGAAAAATTGGGAAGCCAAACAAAATCGATGTTTAACTTTAAATTATATTATCAAATATTTTGAAAAATTGGGAAGCCAAACAAAATCGATGTTTAACTTTATATTATATTATCAAATATTTTGAAAAATTGGGAAGTAAAACAAAATTGATGTTTAACTTTATATTATATTATCAAATATTTTGAAAAATTGGGAAGCCAAACAAAATCGATGTTTAACTTTATATTATATTATCAAATATTTTGAAAAATTGGGAAGCCAAACAAAATCGATGTTTAACTTTAAATTATATTATCAAATATTTTGAAAAATTGGGAAGCCAAATTATTCAAAATCGATTTTTAACTTTATATTATATTATCAAATATTTTGAAAAATTGGGAAACCAAACAAAATCGATGTTTAACTTTATACTATATTATCAAATATTTTGAAAAATTGGGAAGCCAAACAAAATCGATGTTTAACTTTATATTATATTATCAAATATTTTAGAAAATTGGGGAGCCAAACACAATCGATGTTTAACTTTATATTATATTATCAAATATTATCAAAAATTGGGAAGCCAAACAAAATCGATGTTTAACTTTATACTATATTATCAAATATTTTGAAAAATTGGGGAGCCAAAAAAATCGATGTTTAACTTTAAATTATATTATCAAATATTTTGAAAAATTGGGAAGCCAAATTATTCAAAATCGATGTTTAACTTTATATTATATTATCAAATATTTTGAAAAATTGGGAAGCCAAATTATACAAAACCGATGTTTAACTTTATATTATATTATTAAATATTATGAAAAATTGGGGAGCCAAACAAAATCGATGTTTAACTTTATATTATATTATCAAATATTTTGAAAAATTGGGGAGCCAAACAAAATCGATGTCTAACTTTAAATTATATTATCAAATATTTTGAAAAATTGGGATGCCAAACAAAATCGATGTTTAACTTTATATTATATTATCAAATATTTTGAAAAATTGGGAAGCCAAATTATTCAAAATCGATGTTTAACTTTATATTATATTATCAAATATTTTGACAAATTGGGGAGCCAAACAAAATCGATGTTTAACTTTATATTATATTATCAAATATTTTGAAAAATTGGGAAGCCAAATTATTCAAAATCGATGTTTAACTTTATATTATATTATCAAATATTTTGAAAAATTGGGAAGCAAAATTATACAAAATCGATGTTTAACTTTATATTATATTATCAAATATTTTGAAAAATTGGGGAGCCAAACAAAATCGATGTTTAACTTTATATTATATTATCAAATATTTTGAAAAATTGGGGAGCCAAAAAAATCGATGTTTAACTTTAAATTATATTATCAAATATTTTGAAAAATTGGGAAGTAAAACAAAATCGATGTTTAACTTTATATTATATTATCAAATATTTTGAAAAATTGGGAAGCCAAACAAAATCGATGTTTAACTTTATATTATATTATCAAATATTTTGAAAAATTGGGAAGCCAAATTATACAAAATCGATGTTTAACTTTAAATTATATTATCAAATATTTTGAAAAATTGGGAAGCCAAACAAAATCGATGTTTAACATTATATTATATTATCAAATATTTTGAAAAATTGGGAAGCCAAATTATTCAAAATCGATGTTTAACTTTATATTATATTATCAAATATTTTGAAAAATTGGGGAGCCAAACAAAATCGATGTTAAACTTTATATTATATTATCAAATATTTTGAAAAATTGGGGAGCCAAACAAAATCGATGTTTAACTTTATATTATATTATCAAATATTTTGACAAATTGGGGAGCCAAACAAAATCGATGTTTAACTTTATATTATATTATCAAATATTTTGAAAAATTGGGAAGCCAAATTATTCAAAAACGATGTTTAACTTTATATTATATTATCAAATATTTTGAAAAATTGGGAAGCAAAATTATACAAAATCGATGTTTAACTTTATATTATATTATCAAATATTTTGACAAATTGGGAAGCCAAACAAAATCGATGTTTAACTTTATATTATATTATCAAATATTTTGAAAAATTGGGGAGCCAAACAAAATCGATGTTTAACTTTATATTATATTATCAAATATTTTGAAAAATTGGGGAGCCAAAAAAATCGATGTTTAACTTTAAATTATATTATCAAATATTTTGAAAAATTTGGAAGTAAAACAAAATCGATGTTTAACTTTATATTATATTATCAAATATTTTGAAAAATTGGGAAGCCAAACAAAATCGATGTTTAACTTTATATTATATTATCAAATATTTTGAAAAATTGGGAAGCCAAATTATACAAAATCGATGTTTAACTTTAAATTATATTATCAAATATTTTGAAAAATTGGGAAGCCAAACAAAATCGATGTTTAACATTATATTATATTATCAAATATTTTGAAAAATTGGGAAGCCAAATTATTCAAAATCGATGTTTAACTTTATATTATATTATCAAATATTTTGAAAAATTGGGGAGCCAAACAAAATCGATGTTAAACTTTATATTATATTATCAAATATTTTGAAAAATTGGGGAGCCAAACAAAATCGATGTTTAACTTTATATTATAGTATCAAATATTTTGAAAAATTTGGAAGCCAAACAAAATCGATGTTTAACTTTAAAATGTCTAAATGATGAAGTCATTTAAATCAATTAAAATCTCTGAAAAATTAATTATTGTTTGAACATTTTTTTCTTTTCAATTCAACGGATCATAGGTTATATTAACGAGAAAATGAAGTAAAAAAATTAAAAACATAATAATATCGTATTTATTTCCACTTTTTATTTTTTGAATTCACGGATACTTGATCCAAAAGTGTGAACCAATTAAAAAAAAAGAAGGTAAATTTGATGTGTTTTAAATATAAATTACTCCAATAATGAATAAGTATCGAAAATCGCGTGAACATCTGACCATTACTTGATTTTTGTTCGATTTCTTAAACACACGCGTGTTAGTGCATACAAATTGGTCACTACATAGAAACGTTGTTTTAAGGCGTAAATAAAAGTACACACGTTTTTAGTTTTTCACTTCCATTATTTTCGTACGCTGAAAAAATTTATAAGAAAATCATCATCAGTTTATTTTATGTTTCTTCTTTTGAATTGTAAAATGTTATGATGATAATATAAACCTATATCAAAGTTACATCGTGTTACATATGGGGGGGGGGTAAATTCTATGTTTAGCTTTGGAGTTTCCTAGTATACAGTATTCCAAAATATTATGTTATATCATTGAACCTGTTTTGATGTTAATTTACTGCGGATAAGTAGATAAAACGTTTGTATTTATTCATTTAGAACAGGGGCGGGCAACATCCGACCCACGGGCCACATCCGGCCCGCGAAGGCTTAGCGTCCAGCTCACCACCCTGCTATGCTTTATTATTGCAATCCGGCCTGCAGACCTCCCAGCAAAACTCATATCATTTTGTGACATAGACGTAAAAGTAGGTTTCAATTAAGATTTACAGTGGGTTAAAATGTATGAATATCAGCGAGCGATGATATTTCATTTTTCTTTAACTATTAATTTCAAATCCTTGGCCTGAGATAAAAATAGAAAAAGAGAAAGAGAGAGGCAAAGAGGAAACGTGAGACGAGGAAAGGGCATGAAACAGAGAACTTATGTGAGGTGTGTCAAAACGAATGCTGGATTAACTTGCTACTTCCCCCGTCATTATTTTTATGATTCCAAAATGGCTCTTCGTCGGCGCCTCATATACAGAAGTCTCCTGAGAAAAAATATCAGATTTGTAGAGTGTTCAATGCAATTTTGTTGACAAGATATTCATGTAAACAAAATATAGTAATTCTGAGATTTCGTTTTTCACTCCGGCCCGCGATCTCCTTCCAAAAGTCTCATCTGGCCCTCACTCTGAAAAGGTTATCCGCCCCTGATTTAGAAGAAAGAAAGATGTTTCATTTAGTGATTAGGAAGTCAGAGTTGCTTCCCTTTGTACGTATATAAGCCTCGGAGAAGATATCTGCTGGTCGCTTTCTGTCTAAACTGTAGGTTAATCACAAGGTAGAGTGTACATCTTCGTCAACAATGTTAACCCCCCCCCCCGCCTCTTTTCCCTGCCTACTCCCGGGATGCATTAGCATCCGTTTCCTGTCTCTCTCGAAATAAAGCCTGGCTTCGGCCAGTATGTCTTATTTAACTCCTACACTTGTGTTCTCTTAACTTCTTAAATACAGCGTAATGTTGTTACATTATGCTGTATTTATCCACAAGACGAAACACAGAACAAATACATTCTGCTATTGTAAAATCTGTATGAAAATAGAGTTTACATGACTGAAGTTATGGGCTTCGAAATTAGTTAATTTATAGAATTAGTCCCTCATGTACTCAAATTTTGAAAATTTATATAAATTTACCTATCGTTTAAATCTCATAATTTTACATATGGTTTAAATCTTATAATTTTACATACGGTTTAAATCTCATTATTTTACATACGGTTTAAATCTTATAATTTTACATATGATTTAAATCTCATAATTTTACACATGGTTTAAATCACATAATTTTACATATGGTTTAAATCTCACAATTTTACATATGGTTTAAATTACATAAATTTACATATGGTTTATAAATCTCATAATTTTACATAGAGTCATCTTATAATTTTACATAAGATTTAAATCTCACAATTTTACATATGGTTTAAATCTTGTAATTTTACATAGGATTTAAATCTCACAATTTTACATATGGTTTAAATCTGATAAATATAGCTATGATTTAAATTTCATTAAAATCAGAAGTTTTAAAAGTTAAATTCCATTTTCATTCTCACTCTGAGACTCATTTATAAGAAAATAGGATCAATCTAGGTGCAACACTGATTTTGTGGCACCCTTATTGCTGAATTTGCACTCTTATTGCTGAATTTGCACCCTTTTGCTGAATTAACCGTTTTGGCGGATCATCTGATTTCACTTTAATAATAATTCATCAACACACCCTAATCCATTAATTATACAATCACCATTCTTTAAACCACCAGGGATTGCTTGAAACTTTAACAAACATTAAATGAAATTAATTGATGGAAATAGACCGATATTTATGTTTAACGCCACAGCTTCCCCTTGAATTTGCCTGTGGCCGCCCAGTAAACTAGTCTGGTAGCGGCAGGATTATCAACTTTCTTTTCATGATTTTGTCCGGAGTAAAAGAGATTCCGGACCATCAGTTGCCAGAAAATCTCTGTTGCATCTGTAAATATAACCATAGGACAATCCTCATATGTAGGGGTCATTCCTATCAAGTTTCATTTCCTAAATCAACACGTACACACACATATTAGGAGAGTTTGAATTACCTACAGGAGAGTTTGAATTACCTACAGGAGAGTTTGAATTACCATCCCTGAATGTCTTCGGTCTCTCTGTACAAGGGTTTGTTAGGACAACCTGACATGAGGATACTTCACCCTACAAGTAAACCCTGACCAAATATTAAAAAATAACATAGTATCCGCAGCACAAATAAGATCCCCTCAGCACAGCTATACACATACTTCTCTTCTCCACAAGAAGTATATACTATAACAGAGTTTACTGGTCAATTGGGGAGAGGAAAATTAATGTTCCTAACTTTTTTACTAACTCAACGTTTGAGCGATGAAGCAGAAGTTTAATGGACTATTCGAATATCTATGTATCGCATAGTGCGATTAAGCTGAGAAGATTCGACTGAAGTAAAATGCAACAAAAAAGTGAAAAATGTCATTCATAAGATGAAAATTCTCAATCTGAATTGTATGTCTTTTACTTGTAGTCCATAAAACACTACACTCAGACGATCCGGGAATCCATCAACCGACGCCCATGAAGCGCCACATTTCTACATAAGACTGCATTTCATTTTCCTGCCACGATTCGCGCTCTTCGAATCTGCAGCGACATGTTTTATTATGTACAAGAAAGCCTACCTTATTTGAGCGAGAAGTTTCATTACCCGAAAACAACACTTAATGGGATTTACTTTACTTACTTACTTTCTTTGATTTTAGCTTCCGAGAGTTCTACGCTATCCGATTCTATATTTTGAAGCCCATGCAACCTTGTATTTAAATTGTGAAAATTGAAGTCATTAATTGTTCTAAGATTTTATATTCATATCTATATAATGTTTCTAGTAGATGTGCGTTATCTTGTGTTCGCATGTATCAGTCCAGTCTGAGGATGCTCAAATGATCCCGTGTGCATCTGCTCCCCTGATCGTATGGCGAGGGTCTAAAAGTAGCTCCCTCTTCTCTGTCCTACTTATATGATGATTTTATGAGTCTTAATCTTCTCTGAAGGATCAGGGCAGAGAGTGCATGTTTCGTTTTCACTAACGCTACGAGGTCACCTTACTGTATGTAATAACAGCGAAAATACTGCTTAAATTTCAAAATCAAAGGGAGATAACTACGCTGGAGTTAATAGTGACTTCATACAAAGGGAAACAATTCTTAGTTTTGACCATAAAAATCTTTCTAATTAAAAATCACATTTGAAGTTTATTTCAGGAATTGTTATTTTTAGTCTACATCTGTTTTATTTTACACCTACGTCTAACTCTGCACTCGTGGGGAGGCTAGTAAATAAGAAATACGCATTTCACTCACGATGTTGACATGTTTTCTCCAGAACAGTATCCTAGTAAGTGTTGCATGGAGACTTAGTTGTCATCTATCAATAAACATCTCCTACCCCCCCCCCCGCCTCTCCCACACCATCAGTGTATTGTGGATGAAAGAAAATGTGAACACATCTGGTACTAAAAATGTTGCAAAACAAATGCAACGTGGTTTCCTCTGTGAGTGCTGATAACTTATTTTTATTTATTTATTTATTACATTTTATTTTACTTTTTTGAAGCAGAGTAATTTCTTCTTACATGACTAGAGATATGATTTCTTTTTGTGTTTTCGCAGTCATTTTGTACTCACTAATCTAACATATGAAGTTATCGTGTCGGATTGCAATTTAAGCTGACAAATCAAAGTATGAAATATCTTTAAATAATCACCTAAAAATAAAAACCAGCTAGTAGGACCTAATTGAATGTTGAGCATGAAATTCTGATACCATCCTGGTTAAAGGAGCTCCTACCATCTTTAGAGGTTCTAACTCGGATTCATTTAACCACTTCAACTAGTGTGTTGGCTTTTCAAAACCTCACCTCACCTCACCTTCAGTCTAACCTCCTGCACAGGAGGTAAATAAATATAGATTCGCAGGCAAAATATCAATTGTTTTTTTTTTGTTCTTGCAATTTTTTAAATAATTTAATCAATGTAAAAAAATGTAAATGAAATAAATTCACAAAGTATGAAATATATATATATATATATATATATATATATATATATATATATGGTGGCCAACAGGTAAGTCCTTTGACTGCGAATCAGTGGCGATTTGTGATTGGAGTTTGTGTCCGCCGGCTGTCGGGAATTAGCTTCCTGCACTGAAGATTGCATAAGCATGAAACATCGATGTCTGTATGTAATAAATAATTAATATTTATTTATAATATATATATATATATATATATATATATATATATATATATATATATATATATATATATATATATATCTTGATGCTGCCTAAAATTTATGTATAATCTCTGTGCTGATGATGGGATCCGATATTAATAAAGATGTATCGTCTCTGAAACGATCGTACACTAACAGTTGTTATGTTGAATTCTTTGAGCGCAAATAAATGATCATGTAACAATATTTACATAAGAGATATATTGTCTGATTTATTTCCTGCTTTTTATGTTCCAGCTCGTTTGACTTGTTGGTCTAGTGATTTTCATCAATTCGTTGTTCAGGTACCTCGTTATAATTTATCTTCCAATTCCAGTAGCTCCTTTACAAGAACTGCAGGCTTGTGGAACTCTCTTCCTGCTGACTATTTTCCTCCTACCTATAGTTTTGGTCTTTTCAAAACTGAGGTCAATAGGCATTTTCTCTCTTTGTGTTAATCATTTTTCGTACTATTTAGCTCCTTACATCAAGTGGCTTCATGCCTTGTTTGGAGTGACTTCCATAATATATATGTATTGTCATTAATAATTATATATATATATATATATATATATATATATATATATATATATATATATATATATATATATATAATAAGGAAAGGTAGTTTGCTTGAAGCATTGTGTGTGGTATGTATATAAGGTGTGATAGAAGGCTATTACAATGCGAGAAATGGAAAAAATGGTGAGATATATTTTTTTACGGTCTGTTTCATTTGTCTTGTGCCAAACAAATGTTTTTTTGTAAATGTGAAAAAATAAAAATAATAAAATAAAACCATGGTTATTGGAATATAGTATGAACTGACTTATATATATATATATATATATATATATATATATATATATATATATATATATAGTTCCTGTGGTGAAATGGAGTATTTTAAAAAGGGCACCAGTGCCTACACTAAATAACCCTACTTGTTTTCTGTGTTTAAATGAAAAACTGGCTATAGTTTTGTTTCCTAATAAGAATGCTCTACTAAGGCAGAGGGGCGAGGTAGGTTACAATTGCAGGCACTTCAAAAAGTTCACCTTAGATAAGAATTGTGAGAACGATGTAAACATAACTTAAAAATAAATAAATAAAAATTAATAAATAAATAAATAATGAGTAAAAACAATGATTAGAAATTAAAACAATTATTTCTTTAAACATAACATTAATTTATTACAAATGATGAAGGATCGCGTAATTAATGCAACATAATTAACAATGATACGTAGGACTAAGTTAACTAATTTAATCATAGGACAACTTGATGTAGAGATCTTGAATATATAATTTTTCTTAAGGAAAATAAAGATAGGTTAATCAAAACCACTATTAAAATTTTGGAAAAGATAGATATTAATGTCAGTATTGTAGATATAGTTTTTAGATTATTTAGGTGGGTTGTTATTATACATGTTGGGATATATAACTGATTGTATCGGTGTGACTCCGGATGATGAAATAACTAATAATAACTAGGAGATCTATAAATTAATAGATTACAAAGTTTAGAATTTATATTGAATTTAGAGGTTTATTGCAGGGTATACACATATACTCCAACTATGTTTATTTTAATATATATATATATATATATATATATATATATATATATATATAGTCACTTTCCTTCATGTCACGAGTCGTCTATGTTCTCTGTTTTAATGGATGATGCCATCCTTATGCCTTCTCCATTGATGACGTCATAACGAATATCTTACTGATGTTTTCCACCCCCTTTCTGTTTTACTGGATGACATCACATTTTGTGATGACACCATTCATTTATGACTGACATCATAAATTGTCTTCCCGATGCCTTCCACCACCTCTTTGGATGGCATATGTATTTGCTTGTATAGATGATGTTAATTTCTTGTTTATCGCACAAGCACACAGATGTATGTTAAAGAGGTTGGAAGAGTTCTTAATATGCATTATTCTGTACGTCCGCATTAGCAAATGTCAGAGGATTCATATGGTTTTTATCCTGAAACTAAAGTGGATGGCAACTTAAAAATGCAACTTAAAAATGCAACTTAAAAATGCGACTTAAAAATGCAACTTAAAAATGCAACTTAAAAATGCAACTTAAAAATGCAACTTAAAAATGCAACTTTAAAATGCAACTTAAAAATGCAACTTTAAAATACAACTTTAAAATGCAACTTAAAAATGCAACTTAAAAATGCAACTTAAAAATGCAACTTTAAAATGCAACTTAAAAATGCAACTTAAAAATGCAACTTAAAAATGCAACTTTAAAATGCAACTTAAAAATGCAACTTAAAAATGCAACTTAAAAATGCAACTTTAAAATGCAACAAACGAAAAGAAATTTGTATTTAAGAGCAAGATACATCCTAAGATACATCCTAAGATACATCCTAAGATACATACCATGGAGAGGTGCCGCTCGTGGCACACTTTCTTTTCATGGCAGAATACAAAATAGACTCCACAATCTAGTGGTGTATCTCTTCTCGTCCCTCGGGTCTCTTTCACACAGAAGAGATGTTGCCAGCCCCTCTCTAATTTCTCGTTATGGTCATGTTAGGTGCTCGACTTAGCTCCAATTCCTGGTTGCCCCCTCCCTGTAAAACATTCACAGCAAGCACTCGTCTAGCTACAACCACAGCAAATAATGTTTCTCTCTCTCTCTCTCTCTCTCTCTCTCTCTCTCTCTCTCTCTCTCTCTCTCTCTCTCTCTCTCTCTCTCTCTCTCTCTCTCTTTATCATTAACCAAACAAAACTTCGAAGAACAAAGTTTCTTTCCGAGAACATCCCATCTGTGGAACAAAATACCACCAGCTGCTTCCCAACCGACTACAATATGGTCGTCTTCAAGTCTAATGTAAATAAATAGTTGTTGAGCCGTCCTCTTGGATAATCAATTCCTCTTAAGAAATCTTCTGCCCATCCCACCTATTGTTTCTAACTCTCTCATAGTGGTGATCATCGTCCGATTCACGATCTCTTTAACCCTTATCCTTGAGTGGCCCCTAGGCCTTGATAAGTAGTGACCCATTAGTAAAAGAAGAAACTAATAATAAGTGTGTATTTTGAGCTGTCGTATTAGCTGTAACAACTTGTCCTGCTACAAATGAGGTTATGTTTTACCCTCTGCGTGTTTTAGGGTTTTTGATGGAAAGGTCATGTGGTTGGTTGGTTAGGAATAAAGTCAGGATGAAGAACGTAACTTGGTAGAGTTGTTGTATATATCTGGCCGCATCTGACTGAAATAGAATATTGAACAAGAAAAGGGTCACCATCTTCCATAAATAAGACCACATCTCCGCAACTAAATAGGTATCAACTTTTATTCAAGGGAAAACTGGAACACAACAAGAATTGTCCGGTCGACTGACTTTTGTCGATAAACGAATGCTGAATCCTGGAGTTCCATTCTAGCAGGCCTGTTTGTCGTGAAAAGGGAGAGAACAGGATAACATCCTATCTAGGGGCGATCAAAACGGGAACTGATCTTGAATCGTCTTTTTGGGGGCGTCAAGATACGTCTATGCATATTAATCTGCACAGATGTATCATAATACCCATGCAAGCTCAAGTGTGTATGTACGCAAAGCCAAACTGCTACTCAATCTTACACATAATACTGCATGTACATTTAAACAAAATAGGTATTTATGTAACTGCTACAGCGTGATTCATGAAGAAGGAGATAAATAAAGGAAAGAATAAATAAAGGAGGAAAAAAGAGAAAATAAAAGAGAGAAACAAAACGTAAGAAAAAGATTATAGGAGGTAAGTATTGATTTACTCCTCTCCAGGAGTTAGGCACAAGGCCAGTTTTTATCTTACTCCCACAAGTAAGATGTGACCCAAGGTCGGGTCGGGAAAGTGGGGTTTAAAAATTGCCTGGGTAGGGGCGCCTCAGGCAGTAAGCAACAAACTTACTTCTCCCCAAAGAGGGGAGGCGAAGCCTGGGAGGGTGGACCTCCTAGAACTGCACAGGACAGACCCATAGACCGGCGGAAATCAAGCCCCGAAGGCCAAGACAATACCAGTATGGGGTGCAGTATCCATCAGAACAGATACTACACTTTGATCTTAGCCAAAAGGCCAAGGAGGTAAGTAGAGGGAACGAGTCCTCTGTTACGTACGATATAGATAATTTATATTCAATTTTATAGCTGAAATCATCGTCATCATCACCATCATCATCATCATCGGTTTAACGTTCGTTTTACACATTAGCATCCATTGGCTTCCAATCTAATCTATCTCTGGCCAGGTCTTTATTGATCTCTCTTTCTCTCAAGTCCATTTTTATCATTTCCTCCCCTGTGAACTGAACCTGCTACCTCAACTGCCCTTCATCTACTAACCCAAGAACTCTCATCTATTCTTTCAAAGTGACCATACCATCGAAGCCTCGTGTTCTGCACACATCTCTCTATACTCTCATCCATTTTTATCACTTCCTCCCATGACCTTCCCCTGTGAACTGAACTCACTACCTCAACTGTTCTACATCTACTAACCCAAGAACTCTCATGTATTCTTTCAATGTGGTCATACCATTAAAGTCTCCTGTTCTGTACACATCTACCTATACTGTCCAGATT